>CAIGRP010065797.1:0-22493 GCA_903798385.1 Fraxinus cuspidata | reverse complement strand
ATTTTCAAGAAATTACGTATCAATTGGAAGATCAAAACCACATTCAATCAATCAAACATATGGATCAAGGTATGCTTCCACAAAATTCTTCTCTTAGATTTCAAAATGGATTTTAATATATGCATGTGATTAGGGTTTGATAAATGATTATGTTGATAATCCCTTTTCACAAAATTACATCAGCAAGTTCTTCCCAAAGTTCCTTGAGAACATTATAATATTGAGTGACTGAGAGGGTTTCTTGTTTCAACATGGTGACATCCCGTTGGATGCGAAAAAGTCGAGCATTATTGCTCTGAGAAAAACTGCAATGCAAGCCTTCCCAAACTTCATGAGGNATTCGAGCATTATTGCTCTGAGAAAAACTGCAACGCAAGCCTTCCCAAACTTCATGAGGATCTGTGAAATAAAGAAGATTACTAGAGAGAGAAAGGTCAATGCTATTGAGAAGCCAAGTTAATACCATATCAGAACAACGAATCCAAAGTTGAGTAGCGGTAACATATGTAGGTTTGTTCAATGATCCATCAACAAAACCAAGCTTGTTCTTGGCGTTAAGGGCAATTCGCATAGAACAACTCTATTGTGAGTAATTATCACCATTCGGGGAGGGGGGGATGAAACAAGAGCAGCAGAAGTAGAATTTGAAGAATGAATAAAATATGGAGAAGAAACATCATTGATAGATTTGAGAATGGCAGTACAGGAATCGACAGCAGTGCCTTAAGCTATTGTAGGGTAGAAAAAGAACTTTATAATCTATTATGCTCCGATACCATGTTAAAATGATATTCTCATTATTCTGTCTAAAATGATTATCAACATACAATACAATTGTATAGTAAACCTAATGTGCTGTACAAGGTAAATAAATCTTCTATAGACAGTAATCTTGTGTATATGGCAGCACAGGAGAATCACAAAGAAATCTTCTGTATATTCCAAATATGACAGCAATGAAAATCTTCTGTATCACAATTCTATATTTTATTTAATCCCTTTCAAAAACCTTATAAATCTCTCACCCCAAATTTATCATTTGTTCTTCTCATTCCAAATAGGGATATTTAGGTTGAGAGATTTAGGAGTTAAGAAAAGTGTTAGTGAATACCAATTTGAAATTTCTTATAGAGATATTATTTACCCTGAGTGTTTTTATTTTTCTACTTGTATGTACACTCAACTAAAATGTATATCTTTTCCGTCTTTTTTTTCAATTCTTTATACATGAACTTAGTTAAAGTTTAATCTAGAAATCAATGGGTGATAGTCAATATTCCTTCTCTCACCACTTTCATGTATGTGTTCATCCGCTGTGTATGTGTTCTAAATTTATTTTAAATTCAATATAAAATAATTAAATTGCACTTATTTGAGCACACATGAATATATTCTCTATTAACTTCTGTATATGCGTGTATTGATTATGATTTTTCATTGTTGATGAGAAGAAGAAATGACGAATTTGGGGTGTGAGATTTTGGAATGGATTAAATAAAATAAAAAAAAATTGGGGAAGAAGATAAGGGGGTGGAGTGGAAGATAAAGTTTTAAAGGTTTGGGATTGTGAGTGATACATAAAAAAATTTGGATATAATTTGTAAAAGAATATAAAGTTTAAATATTAAAATTGTAATTATTACGTTTTAATTTTGACATTTTTACTTTTTTAACGAACAATCTGACGATAGGAAACTTTTTGCGCAAAAGGTTTAGAATAGAGAGGTTTTTAGCGATTTTCAATAGGTAGGGTATATCGCAAATGAAAACGTTTCTAAATGTGTTTTCTGCTATTAATCCTAAAAGTAACTTTTCCAACTTAAAATAAATTATTCAAACTTTTTTACAAGATATCTTGACAAGGGAAAACAAGTAGCATCTAAATACCTCATAGTGATGATAGTAAAAGAAGACAGGAATTATCCTTACGAATTATTTAAGGCAAAGGTGGGATTTTAGAAATCTATGAAATCCATAGAAATAGAGATGTTAAAACATTTAAAGCATTATAATCAAATGTTTGAGACCGTCATATTGTTCGGGTGTTTGGGAAACGAAGTCGTTTATGAAAAATTTTACCCTTCAATCAGATATCGTGCGCATGTCACGTGCCCACTTAACGACTATATAGATTTTTTGTTAGGTGAAAATACCATGCTAACTATTAGAAGGTGGGAACACAAGTGCCACAAATGAAATATTAGTTCATAACTGCCACAAGAAAGGCCAGGGACTTGCATCGGACAAAAATCAGTTAACATAGGACAGCTAGAAATGAGAATGATTAAATCCAAAAAAGTTAATTTTGTTTCATATTGATACAGATAAAAGAGAGTTGGCAGATTAAAGGTAAAATGGCATACATTGAATCTTGGGGAACTAAACACAACCGAGCAAACAAGCCCCCTACATCCACGGCTATGGACTGTCTACTCGGGGTAACATCACCACCCGCACAACTGCCACCGACATCGCCATAATACTACAATATACATGGAGAGAGGGAGAGCCAGGCAGCCAGGTCACCGGTTAACATACCATACCCAATAGTGAAATGTAACAAAATATTGACGAGCATGAAAAGCCTAAAATTCTTCCTGATACATTTTACTCAGCTTAATGGGAGGGGAGGGGGGCACTTATCTTATATATACAACCACCTCCAAACCGTACAAAGAATCGTGCATTCCAGAAAGGGAATGATCCAGGGTTGTGAGCACATCCCGAGATCCCACTGTGGTGGTAGCCAAAAGAACTTCAGGTTCTTCCACGACCCTGTGACCCCTATAAAGAATGTGCCTCAAAGAAGAGGGCGTTGACTTCAGCGCTACAAAAGGTATGTTGCAGCCAAAGATCTGCAACAAACTTATGGCATGTTTGAGTTTGATAAGGTATATTACACTAGACAGTATTAAGAAAAAATGTTAAAATCTTTTCTCTATTGACTAGTATTGTCTGATGCATGCCAAACATGTGGTTAAGACATTACCAACATAGGGACGGAGTCGGGCAGGGTTGAGGATTGAAAAACAATTCAAAATGAAGAGTTCATCAACTGTCCATAGAACCAATTTATGTAAGATCTGTCCTCCTCGCTCTTATTGCCCCCTTAAGCCAGTTTGATGCATGCACATTAGCATGATCAGTGCTACCATTAACAGCAGATTTCCTTGAAGGCTGTCCTGATCCAGCTCCGTCCTCCAAAACGGTCCATGGCTCAATCTCCAGATCAGGGTCCTGCTCTACTGGCGACGGCTTTGTTTTCACATTTGTGGTTGAACGTATTAATGAAGCTTGATTCCTCTGAGGCAAAATCGAACTGCTAGGATTTGATATGGTTAATAGATTGCTGGGCTGAAGAAAAGAAAGGGCAGCAGGGGACACAGATGGAGGATGGCAAGAGATCGAATGCCGAATGGATGGAAAAAGAATTGGCATAGCTGGACGTGCCACGGCCACCGAATTGTCTCCGGCAATATCATTCGATCCAAGTCGTTCTGCAATCACAGTTACATGACTAGTCAGACACAACACAACACAGCCATTAAGAAACAAATAGTATCCATCAATTTGTAGTAAGAAACTGCAAGAATAAAGGGAGAATTGCTCTGTTGGTCCTCAACCTTTAAAAAAAGCATGTTGATCCTCAACATTTTATTAGAGTTGCACAATCAATCCCCCATAAAGAAACCCTCTATAATCTATTAAATCGTCCCGTGGTCCTTGTGGAAATGCATATCATTTAAAATTTCTGGGCACTGGCCCAAGTTGGGAAAACAAAACTAGCTTCTAAAGTTAATATAAGGTCCACGTGACGATATAACAAAAAATTTATCAGTTTCCATCGTAGGGGGTTCGATTGTGCAATTATAATGGAAGATTGAGGACCAACATGCTACTTTTTAAAAATAGGACACCAACTTTGCTACTCAGGTAATAGGTTGAGATGGAACACAGTCATACATGCCACTCCATCCATCCGAAGGAAAAACAGAGAACAGGAAACAAAATGTAGGCTTGACAACATTCAAACCTGCAGACTTTCTGCCACTTCGCGATCAAAAACAGCATAGCCCTTGGAATATTTGGTGGACTTGGATTCAAATTTTGACTTCAACCAACTTGGCATGTAGTTGCACAGTAATGCGTGCAGCACTAACAATAAACAGTCAAAGAGACTTTCCCCAGATAGAAATGTAGAAAGTCTTTGTAGGAGATTTCCCCTCTCTATTTGACAAAATTAATGTTGGATCAACAAAGTGACTGGCATTTTCATACACAACTCTGCTTCCAAGAAGACGTAGAACCACTGAAGCGAGCATGTACCTCATGTTGCGGAGAGGAGACTCCCTGAAAAGTACGAAAAAGGAGTTGGTAAGAATTATTTTGTTAGAAGTAAAGTAAACAACAAAAATCTTTCTCTTACTCGAAAGATAAAGAGTAAAATCATCTGAACAAAAAGTGAAAAACACATACCTCTACCTATGAAGACAAAATTGGAATCAATTATGAATCTTCATACGAAGACATTACTCCCGCGGGTACATCCATCAATGACACTAACAAAAGAAAGTCGGACTTGCTTTGCAGTATCACCCGTATGAAATGTACCATAAACTAAGAATTGGCAGTGGTTTATACTCGGTCAATTCACTTTTTATCAACACATTTCGTAAGATCCACAAGTACAACCCACTTATCAACTACACATTCCTATCTATTTATAATTAAAAATTATTATAAATTTGTATCTTAAAGAGAAGTATATTCAAGTTATAAATCTGGAAGGAAAAATTTATTTCTGGTTCAAGGGTGTGTCCCTCCACATTTATAAAATACTGAAGGTAGAATAAACCAGAGGCAAATTTACTTTCTTAATCATTCTTATCGATATCACAATTCTTTTTGAAAGGAAAGAAAACAGGTGGTCAGAGATTTGAACTGGGAATGTAAATTATGACAGTTTACGTGATATTTGCCATTCAGCGAAAACGTAGTCTCCATCAGCAGCAGATTCCAATGTGAATTACCACCTCTTTCAAGTCAATTACATCGACAGTCCCTTCAAGTGAGAAATATACAGCAAGACATACGCCAGCCAAAAAGTAAAATTACCTGTCTGCACGGACAATAGGGAGTAATCTCAGTAAGAACTGCAATCGCAAAGCCAAGGAGGCCAGCAGTGCTGAAGGAGAAGGTGGCATAGCATCAGCTGATCCAGTGGATCGTCTGGCCAATCCAGGACTGCCACCTTTCACACCCTTGCCACTGTTACTTTTATTTGAAGGACTTTCAATTCCAGAAGAGGGTGTTGCAGCTGGTTTACTAGCACCATAAGTAACTAAATTTATTTGTTGTTCAATATTATTCATCTGCTTAATCATCACAAGGAAGAACTAATTCAATAAGAGCTCTCTCAGTCACGTGCAGCTTACTGACACTGGTGCCTTCAACATCCAAAAGTTGAGCAGATCCTTTCATCACATATTGAAAGTCAATCCCTCCATCAACTACCTCTCCTTCTTCAAGGGAAGTAACTTCAGATTTCCACTAGCCAACTTCCGTCTGTGGATTGGTACTGGAATGAAACCATCCCCATGGCTTCCAGAATTGGGTTTTTGTAGCCAGGCCTTTGCTCTCAGCTATAAGTATAAGCCGCTGCAGAATAGATTTCCTCCCATAAAGAACATCCTTGCCTCTCAGAAACCATTTTGCTTGCAATAGCATTGAATCCTCAAGCGACCTCCCCAAAAAGGTGTACAACCTCGGAGAACAAGGGAGCAGCATCAGGCCCGACCAATAACCTGGTGAGGATAATTTCAATGAAGTTGCTCTCATTCTCAGAAGCACCAAATTTATCAGGATTCGGTGAGAGAGATCTGATAGCCTCATTTAAGGAGATATCATGGTTCCCTAGCTTTTCTATGATAGCTTGTTCATTCAGGAGAAGCCTTAGCTCAACCCACTGCCAGTGAAATCTTTCAGGTTGCAGAGTATCAAAGACGCCTACAAGCTTATCCAGAAATGTTTTCTTATTTTCAGAACATTGGAGCTTTGGCTCAACATGGCCAGACACCCAACTCCCATCATCCTGTTTAACCAAAGGTTCTGGTATTCTACAATCAATGAGGGCATCTAGAAAAAGCCTAGCACGGAGAGGGAAAAATGCAGCAGCTTTTGCGTGCATGTTTGCACCATTAGATTCTAGAATGGACGCAAACTCCGAATCAAGGGTGTCCGCAGCTATGAGATCATACAAACCATAAGTGTTTCTCAGACATACTGCACGGAAAGGCAGGTGTTTTATGGAATCACCTACGGTCAATGCCATGGACTGATACAATTGATGAATATCTTCACGTACCCCATTGCTAGCCTTCCTTCAAGGAGTTCAACTTCCTTTATCTTTTCAAAGAAAACGGGAGAGATTTGGTCGGTACTATACCGGTGTGAAGTTGAACTAGAGGCTCCATTAGGGATAAAAACCCTTGTCGGTAAAGAACTGTAAGAGTAACTAATCATTTGTTCAGGGGAGTGACAATTTGGCATGGGCGATACTAAGGCCGACCTAGTAATTCCATTTCAATATCACAAGCTCAGTAGGTGCCCTCCATACTTTTGATTTTATTCCTCCTTGAGTTTTGACTTCTTATATTCATCTTTTTATTGTAGCCTGCTAAGGAAAGGGCTAAGAAGGCAAGGCAAAAGATGAACGAGGATAAGTCGTGCAACTATTTGATTACACATGAAAGTTAATTTGCAAAAGAATGTCAATAATTGATTTTGATGGACAAAATCATTAAATCTTAAGAATGCTAATTGGATCGAAAATTAGGAAGGCAAAAAAAACTCTCAATTTAATAAGGGCATGTTTGAGTCCCATTTTTTATGTAAAATACATTTGAAATCGTAGATCGAGGAGAATATGTGATTAAAAATGAAGGAAAATTGTTTAGATTGCATGTAATATTATTTTATTAAAAGATGCATGATTGAAAAGAAGAGATTGAAAAATATATTTTGTAAAAATTGAGATCTAAGAGGAGCTAAATTTAATGAAATCCAAAACCATCTCAAACGGAGTCAAGAACCGCCATCCTAGACTAACACACCAGCCTAGGATTCATTTGATTTTGAAAGCACCTGACTTGGATTCATTAAAGTTAAAATTCCCATCCACTACTACTAGCCATTTCAAATCCCACATCGATTTTTTAGGAAACCAGTTAGAGAGTTTGCGCATTATAAAAATATTGGGCCATGACTGAATAAATCATACCTTTCTCGGCCTTTTGGCTAAGATCAAGTGTAGTATCTGTTCTTATCAGTTTAATATCTGATATGTGGGTCATTGGCCCACACGATATTAAATTAATTTTTTAAGGGGGAAAGCCCATGAGGGTAGCTTGCTACTTGGGCTTTCGTGTGTCGCCCAAGCGTTGCACTACTGCTTGGGCCAGGCGCACCCCGCCAATGCTAGTCAAATTTCTTTTATGGGTATTTGGGCTCGATACAAGTGTGCCATTTCTATATATGATGATTTATTCCAGATATAATTTTTCTTAAGTTGAAATTAATTAAGCTTCCCTTCAAAAATTGTGACTCGATCGTTTGAAAGGTGAATTTTTGACACATTGAGAACTTGTCGATCTTAAATTTTGGAACATGAGGAATGTTATGTTCTATAATTATAACTGTCTTAACAGAAATAAATTCAACGTTCATCAAAAGCCAAAATAGCAAGGAAAAGAATCAAAATAGACCAACAAAAAATGAAAACTAATAATCGTCCACTCATACAAGTGTTCAGTATCATCGATTCTCTATGCTGAATACACTACAAAACTGGTTCAATCACATTAAACACACTCATCTTTTCTTCATGTTTGTGCAAGAAGAATGATCTAATGAGGTTTAGGTTTATATCCATCGACAGCAAAGTTTCGTGTTGCGGCAGGAAGTGCCAAACGAATTCCATCGATTTCGGGTTTTGCTATTATTTGACAACCCAAACGAGACCTGCAGAGTATCGTCGAATACATTTAAATAACCAAAGAGGCTAGAAAATCATGGAATGGTTTATTCTGGTAATAAAAAAAAAACAAAGGACCTACGTCTCGCTGAGTCCAAAAGCAAGATCTAACATATCATTCTCCTCGTCGGTTGGATCTTCTAGTTTGTTATAGTAGTCTACATCCTGTCAAAAAGCATCAAAAGTCATTACATGTTAGGCAGGGATTACTATCTAAGAAAAAGGAGCTGAAATATGGTTTTATTAATGTCCATAATTCAGAAATATATACCAAACTTTATGTCGTCCATTTTATCAACAGTTTCAAATCTCTCTTTAATGGGAGCGGGTGTGCAGGAAATGAAATAATTTGCAAACAAGATGTTCTCAATTGCAACTACATACCATCACAATAACATGACAGGTAGAACAAGCAAGTGATCCTTCACACGCTCCTGCAATAAAATTCAAATAAAGCTCAATAAATAATATTCAGCAAAAATCTGAGCGGAAACTTCATGAAATTGCATCAAAGATATAACCATCAGGCCCAAATAACATGTCACTACTAACTCGAGAGTTTGATCGAACTACTAGTCCATTAAAAGATGGGTGAAATTTGTTCTAAAAATTCATCTGAAAACAAGAGAAATTTAGCAGGAAGTGCAGAACTGAGATACCACCAGCATGTTTGTCTAAGCTTAACATTCATTATTATAACTAAATGAGTAAGTTTCTAAAGAGTCAATTATTTGTAAGAGTTATCTAAGTAACTTCTTTTTTTATTTAAAAGTAAGAAAAAAATCAATATTTCCAAACATTTTGTAAATTGAAAGTGAACTGAAAAGTAACTTCCACTTTTCTTATTTTTAAGCTTAGTAAAAAATGCTTAGTAATATTTACCTTCAAGCTCTACATCATTCTCGTGTGCAGCTTCTAACATCGACGTGCCAACAGGGACCTTGATATGCTTCTCTTCTCCATCCTTGTCTACAAATGTTACTGATATTCTGCAGTCCAACAGGAAAGCATTTAAAAAGAACAGTTAGAAAATCAGGTCCTCATCCATGCTTTTGCTTCATCCTTACCTCAGGATTCAAGAATATACTGAAGAACCTAACTACATTGAATTGCAAGTGGTTTCAACCAATACTGATGGATTATCTATTAGCAGTTATAGTTGCTGGTTCACCAATTTGAACTGGCAAAATGGAGACCAACACAAATAAATAAAATAAATAAATAAATAAAATAAAATAAAATAAAATAAAAAGTGTGCAACTCAAGCTATTTTTTCAAAAAAGGAGAGATCTTATACATCAAAAATCACCCCATGCCAGGACTTGCTTCGTTATAAACTTACTTATACAATATGCATCTAAGTTCTAACGGGAAGCCACCATCTAAAATTTAAAGCAAACAAAAAGAATTTATTTTCTCAACCACTTAAGAATCTGGTGCATCAGCAATGGAGCTAGACCCCCAAAGTTTTACCAACTAAAACTTCATGTTCCATTGAACTTTGTTCTTTCCATCCCAAGTTTTCTCCCTCTACCATTATTCTGTTATTCCCTCCAAATCAGGGCATAGCAGATTTAATTAGATTAAAAAGGCTTAGCAGGTATTATGCACAATATTGGGACTACTTCAGAAGTATTTTTTGAAAAGTAGGACTTAATTGTCCAGAACACCTTTTCATAGGACTTTACCATCGGTATGCGAGCAAAAACACCGAGCTTTTTTCAATAAGCTAACAATACTATGCATGATCAGCTAGATAGACTAGGTTATTCCCCTTAGTGCTACAACTCCATCTAGGTTTTACCCAGTTACGATTCTTTCAACTTTTCTTTCACCATGGCTATGCCAAGAAAGTGCCCCACGCACATACTCCTACGAACTGTTTCCAGAACTTGACTATCCCATGGGAAAAAGAAAAACCGAAAAAATAAAGACAATATATAGAAGACATGCTTAGAGTGCTTACTTTTGTTCACTGCCTTCATCTACATTCTTCTCAGCTGCAGTGCAATATGGTTCTTGCCTCTGAACACAGGAGGAAAGATGAAGGTTATCCACAAGAGCAGCTGAAAAAATTATCAGCCACCCCCCCCCCCCCCCCCCCCACCTTTTTCTTTTTTGGTAGGGGGACAGGGCGTAATAATAAAACAAATAATTAATATAAAACGACATAATAATTACTTCTATGTTCTTTACCATCTTCATTGTTATCATTTTTAGTTTTTAAATAGTGCAGTAAGTGTAGCTTACTTTTTTTTGTTCATTCAACGTGCCTGTTTGTCAAATATAATGGGCATTAAGGCTTTCACTGAAGGCAATTTGATAAATATAATCCTCAGCACAGAAACTACAGGTGCAGGGCCTCACCCGCATTACATTCCCATTGTTGTTATATTGATGCATTAAGACTTATCTTTGAACTTCCAACATATCTAAGTTAACCACATGGAAGAATATACTAGATCAGATTTGACAGTTAAAAGCATATCTTGTCTGTCATGTTATCTTGGCAATATGAATGCTGTAACTAACTAGCATAATATTGGAGTTCTAAAGACCAATATGATTTCTGCAACTAACCAGGGTTCGCAAATAATGATTATGAACCACAGGTGGGTACAATGGCCTTGGCGTAAAAGATGGAGCTGCAATGCAATAGAAGGCAATAAGCACATGTGATGGAATAAAGTCTCCTCAAATAAAAAAGTTGGGCTTCAAGCATGCCATGAACATGTTTGCTTTACTGCAAATAGGTCGTCAGAAAATCATTTTTCACATTTTGCCATCTTAGGAATGTTACGAGAAATATATTCTGACCGGATACCAGGAAAGCATATTTCTCCTTTCCATTCCTACCCACTTTCTATTGCCAGTGTCTCGATTATCTAGTTCATTAAGAGAAACCCCACACATTTTAAACACCTGCCCCACACATGAAGTCCAGCAAAGTGACAAGTTACATGACCAGTGCCATTAGGTGTCAGATAGATTTTCCTTCACATCTGAGTTTGATCAATATAGGAGGAAGGTTTGAGAATGCTCCATTTATTTATGCATCTTTCAGTGACAAAGGAGTGGAATAGGAGAGTTCTCGTGGAAAGAAGATGCAGAACAGAAACTAATTACAGAATTTTCAAACACCTTTTGTTATTAGGAACTGGTAGGGGGTAGCCAACATTTCCCAGAGAGTTTTTGGTTCTGTAGAATGTGTGCATTATAGAGTTCTTTGAGCATGTGATTGCAGCCCCTAGTTCCCATTCAGTTTATTATAGTTACCAAATGAAAAAATAAATAACCATTCGCCTTTTCTAAAGACTTTCCAGTATTTCATATCAGAAAAATTCAGAATCTTACAGCTAAGATGAGGCGTATATCATTTATCAGTATGTCCCCTGCTTGTTTTTCCAAATGGTGAACGTAAGCTAAGAGAAGAGCTAAAATGAATTATCAACACTACTACTTTGTATCTGCCACTTTAGTTTGGACTGAACTCACTGATACTTTAGTTTCTTTGCGCAATTTACTAAGAATAACATAGACTTAAAGTGAGAGAATTTTTTTAATCTCAATTAGTAAAAGAAAAATTATACCAAAAATGTAAAGAGCGCACCTTTTACCATTTTCTTGATTGCATGAGCTCCTAGCCGAGAAAATTTAGAAATGAACATAATCCTCCCCAGCCCTGCAGCCTCAACATGCCAAAAAGGGGGAGGGGCACACTGATGAGAACGGCAGAGGAAGTCACGTTTAGTCATGAACAAAGTGTTCAAACTCTACTCCGCAATATTTCAGCCCGTGCTTAACCCCGTGAATCATTAACACACGCAATATTGACAGACAAATCCCATTCAATTTTAAATATGACAATGATATATCTGTCTTTACAAGCTCATACGAGCTAAAAGTGATGCCAAGTATCAAAGAGATTGGCCTCAAAGGGTTTGAAGCCAACACCGTTGCAGTGAATAATATCACGAGCTAACAGTAAACTAAATTTATTCGAAAATGCTGGATTCTTGAACTAAATAAATGAACCAAAATTAAACAACAAAAAGGTTTTCTAACAGCTTAAATCATTTCATTCAATATCATATCTTTACTTGCAAATCCAATTCTCGTTCAGTTCAATAAACAATAAACGGCCAGTAATTGATTTTCTTAGCAAAAAATAAAAGAAATTAACACTTTAAACAACCTTAAAACGTGCATTAAGCGAATTTTCAGAAACCAGAAAGCATTAACAGAATTAAATCGAAACAAATAAATTACCCGAAATCACCGGTACTACAGGAAAATCGACGACGCTCGATTGATCGACGTCGTCCTGTGTGCGTTGCGTCGCGTGTAGAAAATTGAGTGGTATGTAGAGAGAATAGAGAGAGATCGAGTGACTTCTTGTAAAACTTGAAAACAGAATACCTGTGGGCCTCCTAAGATGGGTTCACAAATCGGGCCGAATATCTGTTACCCGGGTAAAACAAGAGCTAGAATTGTTTGGATCCATATCGTAAGCCCGTCTCAAGCCCGTCAACTTTCTGATAACTTGCCAGAGCCCTGTCCAGTTTTTGCAGTACAATTTGCTGTACACCCATTAATTATAGATACATCATATTAAATTAACATATTTAAATATTTTTCTAACCGCTCTTTATGCTTAAAAATATGTGATATTTTAATGTAAAATGATTTGTCAGAATTAATTGGTGGAAAGCGAATATTAACTCAATATGTGGTGCTTTAATGTTAAAATCTGATGTCCTACCGTGAAAGTTACAAAAATATTAGGTCATCGATATTTTTATCTTTTATAGTGTATTTGATGAAGTGCATTATATAATAGATAATGTAAAGATATTTTACAATAAATAATTATAAATTATAGTTGATCAAGTCTAAAATAACTTGCAAGCTTTGAAACAAGAAACAATTCAATCAATGAAAATAGTGCAAACAAGTACATAGCACTCTTAAATACAATTACAAGCGTGTGATCTTATATCATGTATTGACTTTTCAGTTTGTCTTTCTATTATGCAATATTAAGGTTTCGTTTGACAATGCTTTTGAGATGTCAAAATAAACTTTATGAGATTCAGAAGTTGGTTTTGAATTCAATTGGGTAATTTTATAAAAATATTTCTTCTAATTAGAATAATATTTAGAAAAAGTTGGTTTAACAAGATTTCCTTTAAAAAATCTTTCGGATGAGAAGGTTCTTTTAAAAATTAATTTTCAAACATTAATTAAGAAAACTTTATCATAAGTTATTTTACAAGAAACATATGCATGAACATAACACTAAAATATTCTATCTAACGTGCAACACCACAAAGGTTATTTGCAAAGGACCACACGTGAGCTCAACCAAATCTATCTCATCTTCCCACCTTGTACGAGGTTTATCACCATGTGTTGACTATGTTCCACAACACAATATTTTAAGTTAAGATTCTGTTATAACTAAAAGGTTCAAATTTGTACTCAACAATGTAATTATCCACTCAAAGTTAGTTCATTGAGATAACCACAATAAAAATCTAGCTGGACACACGAATTCTAACTCGAGGTATAAACAACTTAACATGAAAAACAAATTGAGAATTATAACACTAAAATATTATATCCAACATGCAACACAAGGGTTATTTTCTAAGGACGAGACTATCCAATCATATTACTTAAAACGAGATAGTCAATAACTCAATTATAATGACGTCAAAAAAGCACTTACATTTAAAAAAAAGTCAAATATATGTATCTAAGCAAAAACTTTACCTTTTAAAGAAATATGTCTTTAATACAATTCTAAAATAGAGCTAACTTTGAAACAAAAAAGTGCTTTGAATACCCTACTTAAAGTTAAGTACTTATTAAAAAGGGAAAAATCAATTAATGGGAAAAAAAAAAATAACAGTTGCCTTGTAAGGAGGAGTCGTGCAAGCTCACATGGAAATGAATACACGTGATTACGACTGGGTGAGTAACCCGATTCTGATTATAATACTATACCCATTTATTTAAAGCGCCGTCTTATCTGTACGGCCAAATACGAAAAAAAAAGGTTACCTCTTCACCCGGTTGTCAGTCATCTTCCTCACATTTCAACGCGCTTTCCTTTTGCTCCAATAACTAATGACCTGTTTGGACTTATCTCAATAAATAATAATATTTTGAATTTAAGTTGTGTATTTTTTCGAATAAAATATAGAAATATTGATTTTAATTTTTTATCTTCAAAATCATTTTTTTCCATATAAGTCCATACATCTAAAGGTGAATATTCTACTGATGAGATCTTTTGCACTTTTTATTTATTTTTTTCCTGAAATCTCAGTTGATACTCTAATCAAATTAAACATTGTTGGCAACTTTTTTGAAATTATAAGTTTGATAAACTTTATTTTTAATCATATATTTCATCGAGTTCATAACATTTATTCACTTAAGAACACATTTTACGAAATCTATCAGTTTATTTATTAGGAGTAACCATAAATCGAGTGTAGTAATAATTTTTTTTTAAAATATGAAGATATTAAGATGAACATAATAGGGATGAAATTGTTGACTAGATGGAATAAAAATGAGTGTACTTGTCAACAGCGATGGCAAAGCTTCACAATAAATTAAAGAAAATCATATTAATGTATCGAAGCATGACTTGTCCGAACTTGACACGATTTTTTTAGGCATAATAGTGCTATGATATTTATTAGATGTTTGATAAAAAATTTGACAAAAAATTTAGCACATCGATAAAATTGATCAAATATATAGTTGAAAGTTGATAATCATAAAATTATAAATTATTAACACCTATGATTAAAATTTAAATTTTAACAAAAGTATACCAAATAAAAACTTAATTAAGCATATATAAAAACTAAAAAGTAAACGTAGAACAGAATTATCTTGAGTAGTTGTAAATGATCTAATTACATTTTTAATCATTTGCAGTATCTTTGTTTGGAGAAATTTTTTATTATTTTCGGAGTATGAAATTTCGTACTTTCTATTAATATTTAAAATAATGGATCTCATTTATTTATTCACGCATCAATAAATTATTGGTAAGAAATAAAAATATTTTACTGAGAGGATTTGTAATTAGAAAGAATCTTGAAGTGAAATCAATTTTAAATAGAGCAATACTACGTGGTTTCACTGCAGTTACAATCTCAATCTAAGAGACACTAGATGATAAGATAAATAAAAGATAAAATTAAATGACTCACATCGTTTAATACCAAATATCATCATCTAGATTAATGTTGTAACTCTGGTAAAGCTAAACATCGTTATTCTTTGAAATAATAGATTCTAACAGGACATGAAAGTATGTCCAATTTTACATCATATGTACGGATACTTCATCCCTCTAAGAACACGGTTATTGTCGTGCAAAAATAAAATTAAAGCTAAGCCAAACAGTGGCTTAGAACCTCTCGTCCCTTGTACATATCTTAGTTCCTCTGCTTTTTGTCTCCCAGTTCATGTCTCTAAAATAATATTCCTAAAGAATAAGAAAAAACCCATTTGACCCTTTACTCCGATTCCAAACAGAAAACTTTTATTATGAAGTTGAAGAACAGAGCTCTCTACTGTGCTTTCTATACAGTTCTTGCTGTTTTGTTGAATTCTTCTGCGGTGTCTGCAGGTGATATTGTTCACCAAGATGATAGCGCTCCAGCAAAACCTGGTTGCGATAACAACTTTGTGCTGGTAAAAATCCGTTCTTTTTTCTTCTTTTTTTCCGATGTTGAATATTCCACCTTTTAAATTTTTTTAGTAGATTGCATACTTGTATGAATTTTATATGCGTGTATGTAATATGCATAGTCCAGTTTTGACATTTTCTTTGGGTTTGAAGATGATCGTCCAGGTAACAGTTGACCAAAAGATTTTCCAGATTTATTTGTAGGATTTTGAGCATATTTGACTAAGCTTATAAATAAGGAAAGATTGTTTTTCTTTCTGAATGTCTAGTAAAAAATGTCACTAATTCCGAAATTAACTTTTTCTTTGCTTTGAAAATTCAATTCAATCTATAAGAAGATTATTGATTTTAAAACTTATAAGTAATCTTTGAAGTTACCAAACATGATCATATATTCATTCATTCCTCCCTCTTTTTTTTTTTTTTTTGGTTTGTCTACTTCTCTTTTGTATAAGGTTTTAACCACACACTTCAAAATAAAATAAAAAACTATTCAAAACTCCATTTTCTCAAAATAATGGCCCGGGGATTAATATGTATATATATTCACTGTCTTGTGGTTGTTATTGGCATAATTGTTTGAGAAAAAGCTTTTAGGATTTCTATGATTATCCTGATATTTGATCTGTTTGGTCCCATTATAGCTCTCAATGAAGCTAATAATATATTTCCAAACTTCTAATATTTAAATTTTTTCTCAAATAGAGATCGACTTTCATGGTTTTCTTATTAAATTTGGATTTCATCCAGCATTTTACTTACAATATCTTCATGCAACGTACCACATAAATTGGACTTCAATTTGATTTCTTTGGAAGGTCACTTTTATAGGCCTTATTGATTGCATCAGAAAGAGGTTTTATCTTTGAAATATTGGAATCAAGTACTTGCTGCTTTCGTAAATAGTTTGGTTAGTTGTTCTCTGCTTTTTCCCTTTATCAATTTTTTTTTAATAAGTTGTGGCATGGCGCCACTATAGTCATACCCTAAAACATACCGTGCAATTTCTCAAAATATAAAAACGCAAAATGAAAGGCAAGCATTTTTTAGTGAGCACGAGATCCACTGTAGATTGAGTTGTGGATGCATTTGGTTCATTAAACTAAAATTATGAAATATTAATTTATATAATGCTGTCAGTTATCTTGATGATTTTTAGAGGTGAGATCCCTTGTTTATGACAGTTTAAGTTTATCCATTTATCCGTGTTTATGAAGCTAAAATTCCTTGCTGTGGAATAGGTTAAAATACCAGTTTGGATAAATGGTGAAGAAGTAATGGAGTTTGTCGGTGTCGGTGCTCGGTTTGGTCCCACCTTGGAAGCAAAAGAGAAGCGCGCCAACCAGTCTAGAGTTGCTCTAGCAGATCCTCCTGACTGTTGTACAGAACCCCGAAACAAGGTTCTCTTTCTTCTCTGGATACACTCTTTATTGTGATCTCCCACAATGGAAGTATGACCCTTCTGATCGGAAAGTCCTAAAAGCATGTTTGGCTTAGCTTAGAAAAAGTAAAAAATTTAAGTAACTTCTTGTTTCTAAACATGTTTGGAAATGTTACTTTTAATTAAAAAACAATATTTATTTTGAAACTTATTTCCTATTTTGTTATTTAATTTGAAACTTACTTGTTTACTTACAAGGGAATTTAGAAGTAAAATTCTTAAAGTGTACTTAACATGCTCTGGGCATAGCAATACCTGAGTTCATATTCCCCCTTTTTTTGTAGCTCACTGGCGAGGTTATCTTGGTTCAAAGGGGTAATTGCAGTTTCACTGCCAAAGCAAATGTAGCAGAAGCTGCTGGTGCTTCAGCAATACTTATTGTGAACAACCGCACAGGTTTTAGTTCTATACTACTTTTGCCGATGTACTCTTGCCAATGAGGATGATCTCAATTACTACACAAAATATAATTTACATAACTACATACAATCTCTTTGAACGTTCGTTCAGTTCCTAATTCAAACTTCAAAAATTCTTAATCTGCGATTTACAGTCCAACTAAAGGTAATTATATGTGGAACCAGCTTTAGAACAAATTGCTCTAATAACCACTGAATTGTGAATTTGTGATGATATTGAAGCATTTCTCGCCGTCATAATAGCTGATATGGCCTACTCTGTGGCTGGATAATTGTTTAGAACTATTCAAGATGGTTTGTGAAGTCAACGAAACTGATGTGGACATTAGGATACCTGCTGTCATGATACCACAAGATGCTGGTGCTAGCTTCGTAGAAAGTATCAGGAACAACTCTCATGGTAAGATTACTCTGCATGGTTTAACTTGGCCAATGATGAAAAAGAACTTCTCATTTTTTTGTCATATATTTGTGATGCTCTAGCTGCTAGATCTAGGCACTATTAGCATGTTTGATAGGAAGGATTGGATGGTACTGCATAATACTTGCAGTTTGAAGGAAGAAAAGGAAATTCAAATCTTATTCATTATAGTCCAGTATTGTCTAATGTTGTGTACCGAACATGTATGATTCAGCTTTTGTCAATACGAGGTTTCTTTGTCTGAGCTGAAGCTTAAGGACTTGCCTTTCTTTTAGTTTCTGTTCAGCTGTACTCTCCACATCGACCAGCGGTGGATGTAGCTGAAGTTTTTCTATGGCTAATGGCTGTTGGTACCATCTTATGCTCATCTTATTGGTCTGCATGGACTGCAAGGGAAGCTGCTATTGAGCAGGACAAGGTCTTAAAGGTTGCTTATTTATTAACATAGTTTTTCTGTTCGATTAAGGTTCTGCTAATTGCAGTCAATATTTGGTTTCTCAGATCACTCATTCGATATATTTTGGTTGACTCTGCAGGATGGTTCGGATGAGTACCTTAGCAAGGACACCTATCGCACTAGTGGTTTTGTGGACATCAACACTGCATCAGCAATTTTATTTGTCGTGATTGCTTCCTGTTTCTTGGTTATGCTCTACAAATTGATGTCTTACTGGTTCATTGAGGTTCTGGTGGTTCTGTTTTGCATTGGTGGTATAGAGGTAATTTGCTAAGCATTAAGCAAGTTCTCTAAGAAAATGTCTTATCAGTGGAAAGTTTTCAGTTTTTTTTTTACAAGTTTATGGCCTTATATTTCATTTAGCTGGAAAGAGCATTGCCAAAAAAATAAGTTGGTAAGTGAAGGAAATAGACACGTGTTGACCGAGGAGCGTTTCAATTTGACAACGAATAAGAAAGGGATCAAAGAAGAAAAGAAATTAGGGCAAATACGAAATCAATTTATTCCACGTTGTCTATTACAATGAATCCTCTATATATGGAGCAAAGAAACTAAAACGAAGTTAAAATCAAAAGAACATCTTCTAAAATAGAACTTCATAAAAAATATTAAAACCAATCTAATGTATTCTAATCTAAATATTCGTAATTTGTATTAAACTCTACTCTAAAATGATATCCAAACTATATCTCTATCTCCATCACAAGCACAACCATAGAGGGAGAGAGAACCTTTTTTTTCTTAATAATATTATGCACGACTAGTAGGATGTGTGTTAGAAATGGTCAGAGATGAAATGATTTAGGCTCAGTTATAAATTTTGAACTGAATGTTGAATCTTTTGCCTTGTGCTGTCAGGGTCTACAAACTTGTTTGGTGGCACTATTATCATGGTATGTATTCTTTATTTTTCTTCCAATCATGGTTATTGTGACTATCTCAATAATTCCTATTCTCATACGGAGAGAGCGGTTCTTTATTAAATCAATCGTGGGGAAGAAAATTGAGAACGTGAGAAATGTTTCTTCATACTTTGTCCTTCCCATCTAGGATAATATTTTACCAGTCATTTTTCCCTGCTTGTGTGGAGACTGCTCAGGACAGACTGGGATTTTTGAGGAATAAAAGAGGTTAGGTGTTATCAAAACAGTGGATAATCCCAAGATTTAATGCCCCAAAATAATTTCTTTCTATTGGTAGTTAACGACTTTAATATTCAAGTTTACAACCTTGGATTCCTTAGTTCATATTTCTCCATTGAATCTTTTGATTTTCAAATTCTCTAATTATGGAGTTTCCGACTGCGGCAAAACTAGTTTAGGAAAAATCTTATCAAAATCTGGTGCTAGTACACACATGAAACATGGTCTCATTTAGTATCATTTTCTGCTTATACTTACTGAATTATTACGAGTTTCAGCCTTTTTTTTCACATAAAACAACAAGCAAATCAGAGGATTTATTTTTCGTCTCCTTTGAAACTTTTAACATCTTCATTCCCACGTTCAATTTCTTACAGGCAAATTCATAATTGTAGTTTATTTTATCCTTATTATTTTTTTCATCTTTCACGAGCAGTTCTTTATTTTTCTGGGGAGGGCCGCTTGCTGATATTTTATATCTTGAAAATGTTCTCAGGTGTAATTAACATAAAAGCATGGTTTGGATGCTTTTGCTATTGGAACGAAGAGAGATATATAATGCTATTTTTCTTTGTAGATTTTTGAATGGTTTAGTTTTTCAAATGCACTGGCTAACAACAGTTCAATATAGTTTCAGATGGTTTGAACCTGCTGCAGAGTCGTACGTTAAAGTACCTTTCCTGGGAGCTGTATCCTATTTGACACTTGCTGTTTCTCCTTTCTGCATTGCATTTGCTGTAGTGTGGGCAGTTTTCCGACGTGTCTCCTTCGCTTGGATTGGTCAAGATATCCTTGTAAGAACAAATATTCGGTATCCTTTATATTTGTTTCTGAATAAGTATAGGCGTGTTACACTTCAAATTTTTAAATTATGAACTCATCCATGTTTAGCTAAGCTTAAATGTAAGTAAAAGTTACTTTTAAATATTTTTTGTGTCCAAACATGTTCGATATCAACCCCTCTAAAAAACCCTTGATGGTGTTTTGATTATAAATAGGAAAAACATGTTTGATAACTTACCTTTTCTTTCATAGTAGAAAAGTTTTTTATTTTGTCCATAACTCGGACATCACTTTCTAAATAAGTAACTTACTCATTTTCAGTTTTGATGAATAAAAGTAATTCTTAATTTTAGAACGTACTTTCTTAATTAAAAGTATTTTAAGCTTAGCCAATCATGCTAGTAAAGCAGGAAAGACAACGTTCATCTTTATTTCCTTGTGTGAATTGCAATAAATAGATGCAGAGATGTTCAGACAATCTAAATAATGCCCAATCCTCCCCTGATCATGAAATTATTTGCAAGGGCATTTGGTTACGCCTTACATTAACCCGACTTTCCATACAATGAATTACGCCCATTAAGTTCTACAGCTATTGTTAATATTGCAGCATCCACACTATTTTTCTATCTATAGTCGTCTGTTTAAATGCCGATGACTGTAAAATGAAGAGTTTGATTTGACTTTAAATAAGTATGTTGACTTTGCTAATGCATGCATTTAATTCTTACTTCCATTTTCTCCCTTGAAACCAGGGATTCGCGTTGATAATAACGGTTCTTCAGATTGTATATATAAGTACATATGTTGACTTTGCTAATGCATGCATTTAATTCTTACTTTCATTTTCTCCTTTGAAACCAGGGAATCGCATTGATAATCACTGTTCTTCAGATCGTACGAGTTCCCAATCTCAAGGTTGTTATTTTTACTTATATTATTTGATGAATTCTTGTTGCTTCTAGTTTAACCACTTATTAAATTGCATAAGTTGATAGCATGCGATACTGTCAGCCTGTCCCAATTTATTAACATAATTTTATTCTGTATATATATTTATAACTCATCATTTTTTTACGAAGTAGTTGCACAGAATTAATAAATATATGGTCTATAAATATGCACACAGGTTGCTTATTTCTGGATGAATTTACCGAGAGATTTTGTCATTATGTTGTCCTTGAACTACTAACTGTTTGGAAAAGGAAAAAGACTCTTCCTGAAAGAAGCTACGGTGGACATTCTAGATCAGTATGAGACCACCCCTGGCCAAATAAAAAAGAAAAAAAGTAGAATATAAAATCAATCAAGAAAGGAAAGGAAAGGGAGAATTTAAAAAGGAAAAAGAAAGAGATACAATACGGTCCTTGGAAAACAGTTTGCAACTTACAAGAATATCAGGCAAACTTCTTGTCGGGGCACAAGATAAAGAAGCTTCTTCGGATCCAACGCTTCAGTGCTAATAGGCCATATGTACATGGAGTGTAATACAAAAAGAATTGGAAGAAATGCTCGATTTCAAGCAGATGAAAAAATTATGCAGAAAATACACATAAATGCCACTCCAAAAAAAGAATAAAAGCAAGAAACGAAAATGCAAGGCTCCGACTTTAACGTAAATTTAAATTTCATCTGTAGAAAGTTGCAGTTAGCCAGTCACATTTCAACATTATATGAACTTTAATTGCTTATGCTGTAATATGAGATTAAACAAATATGATGATGAAAACTCTTTGATAGACATGACAGGTTGACTATAATTGATCTCATATTTTGCTTGGCATGCTCAGGTTGGAACTGTTCTACTCAGTTGTGCATTCTTGTATGACATATTTTGGGTATTTGTTTCCAAATGGTGGTTCCATGAGAGCGTGATGATAGTGGTGAGCATTTGCAACCTGCTGAGTATATGAGCCAATTGTAGGTTTTAATAGATTAACGATGGCAAATAACAAAATTAGATTGATTTCTTGTGTAGGTAGCTCGTGGTGATAGAAGTGGCGAAGATGGCATTCCCATGCTACTCAAGATTCCTCGAATGTTTGATCCTTGGGGTGGATACAGCATCATTGGATTTGGCG
>CAIGRP010065786.1:0-10785 GCA_903798385.1 Fraxinus cuspidata | reverse complement strand
ATAATACAAAAATAGGTCGGTATATGCAACAGTACCAAACCAGTTCCAAACAGGATTAATGTGAAAACTAATGTGACAAAAATGAACAGTGAATCTCACATTCACTCTTTTAAGAGAAGGAGGGATATATATACATCATCACCCACATACGATAATTTTTACTTTCTTCCCATTTCATTATATCACGTGGATCTATATATATATATCCCTCAATCCAGTTCAAATTATATATAAAGCCCAATCCAGCATACCTGACAGCGCTCAGAAAACACATATAACGTGGTTTCTCCTTCTGATTTCCTGTAGCAGACAGTAATTTTCAAATCAATCATGGGTTATGAAAATGATCCGTAAGTTACTTAATTCTAGAATTAGGGTTTTTTTCAATCAGTCGATTATTGAGCTATATTTATATATGTAAATCAGGGTTTTGTTAATTGAATTTGGGGTTTTATATCCTTAATTTTTTAAAACCTATATCTATAGATTTATATATGAATCGACGTTTTATATAATGAATTAGGGTTTTTCTGAATGATGATTTTCAGTTACCGAGATGAAGATGGCGAGCCGTTAATGGATTTTGACGAGGATGTCCAATCTGATCGCGATGAGCGTGGGCAAGATCTCCTGGACGATGGAAATGACGATGGCTGGTACAATAACAATGAGCGCGAGCGATCCCCGACTCCGGTGTACAATGATTCCAAGGCAAAACCCCGGAAGCGATTGATTAAAAAATCCTCTTCAACTCCAGGGAAGGACTCCAGTTTCTCAGATTTCGGAATTGAGGATGATGAGGGTGGGATCCGTAGGGGTTATGGTGTTGAGGAAGATGATGATGTTGAGGAAATTATGAGGGATGACTCAGACGGTGGTGGTAAGAGGAAGAGGGAGAAAGGGAAAAAGAGGATAGGTGAGGAAAAAAAGAGGAAAGGGGAGAAGAAGTTTAAGCCGAGGAAGAGTGGGGGGACATCGAGGGATTATGAGGCTGATCCTGAGGTGAAGGAAATGTGGGAAACGATTGCGGGCGGTGATTCCGAGGTTTATTTCCTTCTGTTATACTAAATTTGAATTTTTCGATGCTGCATTGTATTTTGTTAGTTTATTATTATGCTTTGTTAGGTACATTTAGATGAGTTAATTCGGAAAACTTTGCTAGGATTATGCGAACGTTAAAATCTGCTACTTTTCTGTAAAACTGTAAATTTGTTGTTTGTTTTATGCTCATCAGTTTACTTTCCCAGTGACTTAGTCTCAGGATGGGTTTTTGTCGTCGGATAATTGATTGTATGGATTTTTATTAAATTATGTGAATTTGCAATTCTGGATTTGGATGTCGTCAATAAAGTTAAAAATTGTGGGTTTTATGTTAATTTGGCAAGTTTTCTCATTTATTATGAAGTTAAAAAATGGTATGGGTTTTGGTTTTCGTAAGCAACAATTTTGAAACCTTTTATGGGGTTTTCAGAACAGAATACAACTTTGGGACAGTGCGAGCTTTTTTAAGTTGACTTGGATTTTGGTGCATGTGAATATGTATGGAACATATAAAAAATGCAATTTTGGGAACTACATAGCAAATTAACATTATAAGTGATTCTCCTAAGTCTAAATGTTACGGTGTTTACCTTTATTGAAGTTATTATATGAAATCATAAGTGTCTGAAAAATACACTAAATATTTGTCTCACTTGTTCTTTACTTTCTTGGTTTCAAAATGGTATAGGATGACCAAGAGGGCGCTAGGACAGTAGATGATGATAATTTCATAGATGACACTGGTGTGGACCCTGCTCACCGTTATGGAAGTGACAATGAACATTCTCCGAGCCGTGCTCCCCAGGTTGGAATTCTATCCTTTTTTGGATGACTTATTATGGTTATTTGGCATCACTAATAGACTGTTTTATCTAAGTTTTTTTAATTTTTATAATCGGCAATCTCCAGTATTGGAGAATTCGATGCTATCTATATGTAGTCACATGCTTTCAGGGATGTGGGTTCATAGCATTATGGGCATTACACAAGCAATGTGGAAAAGCCAGGTGTCATAACCATGTGTAAACTAGATATGTTATTCATTTAATGTATATATTTTTTGTTGAAATAATGCGATTCATCAAGAGTTGAACCACTTTAAACACCATTCCGAATGTACAACCAAATTCATGGCTGATGTCAGCTGCCATTTACTTGTCTTGTATGAACATGAATTAAGCTCAAAGTAGGAATGTTGTGAGAGGAACTGAGCATGAAGATCCTTCAGCTTGCATAGCTTCATTTGTGGTTTACATTTAGACATCTTTGATGAGTGAGTTTTAATTGTTACGTGTCATCCCTCTCATTTTCTAGGTAGTTACTATGAGAGGTTTTTTTTTTTTGTTTTTGTGAAGCTGCATATACGTATCATCAAAATGAAAGAGGGGAATCCTCCTTTTGTTTAGTGCCACTTAAAAATATAAGGTGTAATGTGAATTATTAGAAAAGAAAGAATCCTTCTATTCTCTATCCTGATCTTCATCACCCCTGAAAATATAAGTTAGGTGCACTTTTCTTATTTAATGTGCAGTCAGGAAAACGGGTATGCATGTTCCTTTTTGTGGATTATAATTTGCTACATCCCTCTATCATTCTAAATGGCATTAAATGTATCTCGCGAGCCATAATCATTTACGGAGAGGAAAGACGAACGTAGGTGTTCTCAGGCTTGATTCATTTATTATATTTTCCCAAATATTTTCTTAGTCCGTTCTGCCAAACTGGGGTCCAACTACTAGGACCATTGACTGGTCCAGTAGTGTGTCCTGTTAAATACTATAAACCATTTAGAATGGATAGGTCAACCCATCGTAATTGGGCTTTCCTTTCTTATATACTATAGCACTAAATATATGCCCTAATTTGCTCATTACTTCCTCCTGTACACTTTCTTCATTTTTCTTGCCTTCATACCATGTCCATTCGCATCTCTGCTCAACGGCGACCTCTCAAGAGTATTGGTTGCTTTTTCATGATTAAGGTGATATATGAAACACAGATTTTAGTAATAGTTTCCGTTCTTTGGTTATATGGGATTTTCGGATTTGTTTTAATTATTCTAGAATATTTTCAGTCATGGCCATTCTCAATCAATTATCGGGTTAGTCTTGTTTGATTGGTAAATTTACCCCCGTTCACTTGATGTCTGGCTTTATTTGCTATCTATTTTTCTGAGTTATCTGTATTAATATATGAATATCTATATTATATATAGTGTAAACCATTCATTTAATTTGCTGACACATTTTTTTTTTTTTTGTGAGTTTCCAGCTTTTTCTATATTTATTATATAACTCTTCAATTTTATGACACGTCAGATTTATTGCATTTTGATCATGATTGATTTGATGATTGAACTGGACCCTTAGGCTCACCCTGTTCTTTCATTCATTAAAATTCTACGTTTTAGGCATAGTTATTAGACCAGACTGGGACATCGATCTGGACAAGGTATTAGGTCTCGGGTTATTGGTCGGACCGGTGGGTCAATTGTTGGACTGGTGGGTCATTGCATAAAAATCTATAAAAAAAATTATTAAAGTATGAAAAAAAAATTTAGGCAAAATTATTATTTTTAAATTATTTTTCACTAATTAATTAGGTCTATAAAATAAAATAAAATATTTAACTAAAGTTTTTATAAAAATAGTTTTAGAAAAATTAATATTTTTAATATATATGATTCATTGGTTACATATAACTTATTGCACATAAAAAATACTGAAATATTCTACGGCTCTAATGGTGAGGAACTAGTTGTTTTACTTAGAGGTCCAGGGGTCAATTCTTTGAGCCCCCAAAATTTCTAAAAACAATTTTGAAAACCGGTAAACTCAGTCAAAACCGCCGGTTAACTCGGTCAAAGCTGTGTTTTGACCGAGTCATGTACATTCCAATTAAATTAATCTATCCGGCCCGGACAAGGGCCCTTCTATTTTACCGACAGAGATTTTTTCATTGGCATTCCTTGTGTAATTTTATTCCTTTCCTTGAATTAACTTCTAAAAGAAAGCATCATGCAGTAACTTCTGTATTTGTTATTGTGTGTTCTTTTTATCCGTAAACGAGGATGTAACCGCTTAGATTTTTTATTTTAATTTGTATGTTATATGTGCATAGTGCACTTGTGTAACTTATATGGTGATGTAATGTGATGTGTAATTGGAACAGAACATCAGAATTTATTCTTTACTTGAATATCATTATTAAACAAATTTTTTAAATACAATGTCATTTACAAGGTAAATTTCTGCACATGTATACATGGGTTTTATTTCACTTCCCTCCAAACATAAACACCTTCCTCATTTCCCTCTCTCTCCATTTGTTTTTGAGTGTGTATATTTGGTCACTGAAAAAAATATTGGTGGGTTTCTATGGTACACATATTTTTTGAAGTCTTCATATTTTCACTTTTCATCTCCTTGCTTTGCTGAAATCAGAATTTTTTTCCCCTTTTGAGTTTTCTGCCTGCTGGAGAGGGATGAGTTGGCATCATAAATGTGGATGGCTGTTACATACTTTTTGGTCAAAACTGTGTAGATTTATGATAATAATATCATTTGTGCAGCACTTCTGAATGTTCTTTTAAGGGGTGTCAATAGTGAAACCTTTTTTTATTTCCATATTATTCTATAGGCAGAAGAAGGAGAAGAGGATGAGGAAATCAAACAGCTTTTCAAGATGGGCAAGAAAAAGAAGAAAACTGAGAAAAGTGCTGCAGAAATTGCACTGCTTGTTGAGAATGTCATGGCTGAACTTGAAGTTGTTGCAGAGGAAGATGCAGAATTGAATAGACAGCAGAAACCTGCTATAAATAAACTCAGAAAACTCCCTCTTCTTACTGATGTCCTTTCTAAGTGAGTTGCTTTCTTCATTGTTTCTTTGAAGTTCATGCAATGTGATAATTTCCTTACATTTCAATTGTTCATTTTCAGAAAGCATCTTCAGCAAGAATTTTTGGATCATGGAGTGTTAACTCTCTTGAAAAATTGGCTTGAACCACTACCAGATGGAAGCTTACCTAACATCAATGTCCGTGCTGCAGTTCTAAAGATCCTGACTGATGTATGAAAAGAGTTCTTATCTTTTTGATGCTATATGACGTACGTATTTTTTCTCTTAACGTTCTTTGGGTGCTAAAAGTGTGAGCTCTGCTTGCAGTTCCCAATTGATTTAGACCAGTATGATAGAAGAGAACAGCTAAAGAAGAGTGGCCTTGGAAAGGTTAGTTAACCAATTTTATCTTTAGTTGCCGATAAGATTTATTCAGATATATTGTGCAGCGGGAGGAATGACTGTGCTGGTTATTTTCGTGTTTGTGCAGGTTATAATGTTTTTGTCAAAGTCTGATGAGGAGACTACTGCCAACAGAAAACTTGCCAAAGATTTAGTTGACAAATGGGTAACATGTTTTTAATTTGTTTATTTATATCGTTTTCAAGCATGAAACAACTTTATATTTCCTGTTATCTGCCTCGTTATGTTTTTTCCTTTTTCTTTCGTTCTCTTTTCCTGTATACAAATTTGGGAAATTTATGAAGACAAATAAATTCATGTTTTATCTTGGAGCACAAAAAAGTGACACTTTATTTTTAGCCTCAAAAGTAATGTGCTTCTTGATGTTCTTGCTAATGATTTTTATTTAAAAAGTAATTATTGTGGTTCTATATTATGTACATGCATTGTTTACCTTTTGGGCTGTATTCATTCAAGATTTTGAAATTCTGGATGTTATTCTCACAGAGTCGACCTATATTTAATAAGAGCACGAGGTTTGAGGACATGAGAAATATTGAGGATGAGCGGATTTTCAGGAAGTCTTCCGGCAAAAAGTATGTCTTAATCTTCTGAAACGCTTGGACATCTACTATCTATTAGATTACAACTTCAACTTCCATCAACTGATACAATATCTCTTATATTTTCTACAGGCCGATGAACAAGTCCTCGGGAATGGATTCTCAGGGAGACCTTGATATAGCTGAACTTTCACGGTAAGATGTCATTTTGATTATTATTTGGCATATTCCTGCTATTAATGCATGTAACCTAAGATTTAGTTTCTGTGAATGTATATAGGGGGCCAAAATCTGGCCAGTCATCTTTTAAGCAACATGCTTCAAGGCCTGAAGCAATGTCAATGGACTTTGTGGTGCGGCCCCAATCAAAGGTTGACCCAGATGAAGTTCGTGCGCGGGCTAAACAGATAGTGCTGGATCAGCGCCGAGTCAAGGTTAGCTCCTCTTCTGGAAAAAATTCCATGGGGAATTCAACATTAAATTGCAGTCTATGTATGGTAACTTAATAGTAATGGGCTTATTTGTAGGGGAGTACATATAGATTCATTGATTTGTATATCAATCCACCATTGTTTCCGTCTTTCGAGTATTTCTCAGAAACTGAATATATTGTTGGTGTGTGCGTCTGATTTCTGTGTCTTTGTATTGACCATTCTAGTCGGGAAGAGCAAACTCTCTTTGCTAATTGTAGGAGACTTAGTGGGAGGTTCTGATGTCCCTGTAATCCACATGCACAAATTTGACACTTAACTCATTGTTTTCATTAAATTTGTTCTTGAAAGTGGTAGAAAGAATGTTTTGGAAACATGCCAGGCCAGTAGAATCTAGATTTCATCCTTTTGTTTCTCTTGCGTGCATTTTGGTTTCAAATTCAAACTTTTGAGCAGCGTTCATTTCCTGCTCATCTCCCCAGATCAACACCCCCACCCCGACACAAAAAAAAAAAAAAAATGGAAGGGAAGGGAAGGGAAGGGAAACCAGAGTCTGTGATGCTAAAATAACCGGACTGCTTTCTGTTGACTAGCGCTGATCCATTCATGCTATGAGACCCAGTAAAGAATTCCTTTTGGTAGGAAGTAATGATCTTACAATCATTTGCATGTAATAGAAACATTCTACTTGCAATGAAGTCACTTCAGAATATATGCATTGCTGTATCTTAATGTAATGAAGCACTTCTTCGTTAAAATAATGCACGTATTCTTCTTCTTGTTGGCCTGCAGAAATTGTATTGTCATTAAGTAAATGAGTTGATCTTATTCTGGTACGGTGTAGTCTCGTACCTAAGTTCCATGCTCAGGATCTTGTTTTATACATGCAGATGAACAAGAAGCTGCAACAACTAAAAGCACCAAAAAGGAAGCAACTTCAAGCTACGAAACTCAGTGTGGAAGGTCGTGGCATGGTGAAATATCTGTAGGGTCCTCTGCTTCTCCATTAACTAGGATCAAAGAAGATGATGCGTTGGGTTTATGAGAGAGCATGTTTTATTGATTCAAAATTGACCGGTTCTTTTATTCAATAAATTCGGAGATGCTGGATGGCTTGGATTGGACTTGAATTTCAGTATTGAAATATCATACATTTTAAGTATATTCCTTTTTCGATGGATAATGTTTCAAATTTTCATGGATATTTAGCTTGCTTAAATGTGTAGACTTGAGTACATGGGTACAGTTGTCTTTAGTCCAACATTAGATCAGTACAACCTTTTCAAAGTGCATGTAGATTTTAGTTGGTAGTATATATGATCCTATAAAAGTGGAGAGTTTGAAGTTTGCACCCAAGGCCCTTGCACTTCGAACTCTTGGCAAACCGACCTCCATTTGGGATATTGTTTTCGGATTAATCCTTATAGTCAACTATAAATCATTTAAAATTTTAATTTATTTCAAATAAATTACGCCAAAATTCAGTTTAAATGATTTAATGACCTTAGTAAATTTCAATTTTTTTAAAGAAACCCTCATTATACGTATTTAATTTGATTTTTGAAAACTAAAACAAGATTTATTTGAATATTTTACCTTTTAACTAAAATACAAATTTGGTACACGTTTTTATTGTATAACATGCCTTATTTTTTGAATTATTGTTATTATACAATACCACTTGACATGGATGGTATATGCCGTGCTCATGTTGGACTAATGATGTGTCGATTAAACTAGTAACTTGACTATGTGGTCCTGATTCCGTGGTTGGGTCGGGTTTGATATGGATGCCAAGTATCCACCAATATATAAAATTGAGGAATTAAGCCCAAACTTTATAGTTTTTAAGTTGAGAGAGAGAGAGAGAGAGAGAGAGCACTCGAGTGATTTGGAAAGCGTCAATGGATACTCAAATATTGCTTGTCCCCTTGATGTCTCGTTTGGGGTGCGCACTTGGAAATTGGGCGGTGTGAATCTTGATGGTAGCAGCAAATATTCAAATGAAAATTTGATGGTTGAATAGGGAAAAAGTTCCTTGTGAACGGCACTTGCACACTAGTTAGTGGATCATAAGGTCGGGGGAAGCTTGACAGTGAGCATGCAAAGCCTCAAGTCAGACATTAGGTGTGCTCCCAATGAAGTTATTCCCTTGGACTGTTTAGATCTTTTGCATGATGTAAATTGTGGTTCTTGTTACTTCATTTATCAAGAGGAGATAAAGTGGTCCACACCATCGCACGATTCGCATCTTTTAATTTACTAGTTTCTAGTACCAGAATTTGGATGAATTATGCCATTTTTTTTTCATCAGCAGTTTGCGACGACATAAATTAATGATATTAGCTCGGTTTCAAAAAAAAACACTTATATTTCCAAATATGAATGCTTAATATTGAAGTCAATCTCAACTTTGCGTCTAGGTATCAATTTTAGGGATGCTGGTGTGAGAGAAAATAATTAAAAACTAAAATAATTTTGTGGGAATGATTCCAACTCCCTTGGCGATTGTTTCAGGTTGGAAGTACATATAGAAGATAACAATGTTGTAGGAATGATTCCATCTTCCTTTGGACATTTGAAAGTGCTCAAATCATGGATCTATCTTGAAACAGTTTATTTGAAATAATACATTTTGTGTTGTTGAGCTTAATTATTATTTATTGCTACTTGCGGAGGTGGTCACGGTCGACATCCGCAGTGAGGTCGTGTCTGGGGTTGGAAGGGGGGCAGGAGGACTTTAGAAATTTGTATTCTTGTAAAATTCTATCATATAGAAATTTCCAATGTACCAGTGGTTTTTCCTCCGAAAACATGATAGGTAAGGGAAGAAGATATGGCTGCGTTTATAAAGGAATTCTTCGTGTTAATGGGCTGAAGCTCCAGGAACGGGGTGACATTAAGAGTTTCTTGGCAGAATGCAAGGCGCTAAGAAACCTCTTGTCAAGATTATCCCTACTTGCTCAAGCATTTATTTAATGATTTCAATACTTTGATTTAAGAGTACATTCTAAAAGAAGTTTAGAGACGTGGTTACATCAAAGTTCACCTGGACATGCAGAAGTGAGTTGAGCATATCATTAAGGCTTAACAATGCAATTGATGTTGCTTCTGCTTTGGACTACTTGAAGCATCGTAGAAGAACACAGATAATCCACTGAGATCTCAAACCGAGTAACATTCTTCTTGATGACGATCTATACGCTAGTTTGGAGTCACAAAAATTCGGTTAGAACTACTAGTTGGATGTTCAATTTCCACCATTTTGGTCAATATTTGTCTCCATTCAAGAATATTAGCTACATTTTGGTCAAAAATTGACACCATTCAAGAGTATAACATGCCATTTGATGTCCTAAATGCATTTTTACAATAATTTCAAAATCTATTCAACATCATAACACATCTATGTAGCTATTTATACTAGTTTGGAGTCATAAAATTCATTCAAATTCTAACTGATTTTTTTGGAGGAAAACTGTCATCGAGGACAAGATGTTTTGATTAATGGACTGTTGAGGATATGAATGCGATGAGATAAAATGCGGGGACAAAACAATGAGAAAAGTTGATGACTTTCATTGCAATTAAATGTGTCACATTATACGAAAACTATAGTGTGAATTTAATTATTCTTTTTGTTACCGTAAAGTGAAAATGATGTTGAACATGTAAGTTAGTAAACAACGGCATGCAAAGTTTAAATACACCCTAAAGGCGGTGTGTATATTTTAAATTTTATCATTTTTCATCCTTTTTTGGGCCGACCTAACTTGGGCTATTTCATCCTCTGTTTCTAGGCATGTTGAGCGTTGGTCTTTTTTCTTTCTACATAATCAAAAACTTCTCTCTCTCTCTCTCGCTCTCTCCTTTTTTCGATTTTCTAATTTAATTTAGTATTAGGGAAAATTGCAGCCAAGGTACCAAATATTTCATTTTGTTGCAAATTTTGCCCAAACCTTTCATTTGTGCCACTTTATATACCAAACCTTTAAAAAATCGCAGCTCCAGTCCAGATTGACGATTTTCGTCTATTTGACTACCAAAATTGTTAGTTAACCCCAAAAATGAAAAAAATTAATAATTTTCACCAAATAAATAAGGACAATTTGGACATTATACATTTTTCCTTTCTATTATTGCACTTCACTGTTCATATTTCTCCGTTTTCATCACTTTTAATATCCTTCTCCCTCCCACAGTTAGTAAGGAAAAATCAGTACGTAGATGGAGATGAATGTGTGTAGATGTTCCCTGGCACAAATGAAGACCTCATGGACGAACTTGAATCTAAGAAGAAGATTTCTTACTTGTCCTCGAAGCCAAGATTTGGGTGGATCTACCTTTTTTGTGTGGTGTGATTGTAACGTCCCGAATTTTCTTACTATTTTCATAAGGGCGTTAACTTAATATTGATCATTTAGCAAATGAAATAGCCCATGTCTAGCTTGTCGTCACACTAAAATCTAGACCAACTTATTTGCATAAAGAATTTATTTGCTTACGTGTCA
>CAIGRP010065781.1:0-14002 GCA_903798385.1 Fraxinus cuspidata | reverse complement strand
ACATAAAAATGAAATCTCTAACCAATTGAGCTACAAAGTATGTTTGAAAGAAAAATGAATTCCAGTAATATAAGCTTAAAAAGTTATCTATTATCCAAAAAAAAAAAGTTGCTCCGCGGATCCAGCACGGGCGGCCGCGGGGGCTGACCAGGTGCTGGATCCGCCCCTGACCACCACGTCTACAAAAATGGTTAAAAAGTACAAAACATAATTAAGCAATCAGTTATTGACAATAACCACACCAATAAATAAGTCACACGTATCTTAAAGATTTAAAAGGTTTGAAATACCCTACTCAATGCAATGTGGAGAAAAATGTACGAAAATCAAACCTAGCAAAATTTGTGTCCATTTTGCTTCTCCCACAACCATTTACATTCATTTTTTTTATTTTTAGACAATTTACTTGAACATCAAAGGGTAAACGGTTGTCAAATCAACCCTTCAAACAGTTGCCTTTGCAGGCTAGTCCAAATGTGCAAATAATATACAAGCAGACAATGAAGTAGCAAGGACTTGTTGGTAGCTTAGAAAAATATCTTGATTTTGGTTCTAGTTATGTCTTGTGTATTTTTTTAATGAATAATGATATATGAGGTGCATGGTGTTATGTTTCATCACGTGAGACATATCATATAGAAGCCCATGCACTCGATGTCACTTTGTCTTCCTAAACCTAACTGAGGAGATTAGACACAAAAGTCAAAGTGCTTTGAGCACCTCAACCAAAACAACATGTAGAAGTCGAACTTCCATATCCAATGTGAGGTTCCAAAATTGGCTGCAACACGTTCCCAAAGTGATGACCCCTATCTCACAAGGCATCTTTCACGATACCACTTCGCCTGAAGATCCTCAATACGAGATATTTCGCATGTCCGATTGATTTGACAACTCTTTGGCAGACGTCCTTCAATCAACTTTTTAGTCTACTTTTCAAATAGTAGGCCCAGGACATAGGGTTGCAACTTTTCTATTATGTTAAACTTATCTCTGATCTAGGATAGCTGGATGACACTTATTAAGTCTGACCTATCAACCATTAGGAAGAGGCCACTGGCCTCATGTCATGCATCCAACAAACACTACATATTCCCTTCTATTATAAAATCTCACACTTTGTGTCCTCTAAATGTAATTAATGCACTTTTACACTTCAGCACTAAAACTGCTTGTTAATATCTCTTCGGATCGGATCCATATATCCTTTCTCTCGTTTATTGTCTTCACCTTCCTAAATAATATTTTCTAATAAGTGACTGGCTTGAGTGTCAGTGAATGTAACCTTCTCTCTCACCATCAGAGAAGACCCACGTGCATCTAATTTTTGTTCAAGTGTCCAAGAACTTGACACCTCAGTAGAAGTGTAGCCATAATCTATTGGCCACATGTTTCCATCAAATTGCGAGGTCAACTAATTTACTATTTCTTTCATTTATAATTTTCAATTTTATTGATTTATAGTTATTTGTTGTTCAAAAATAATATGTGGGCATTACACGAACCGAAATCTATGTGAACTTACATTATAAAATTAATCGAATCAATTCTTACTCAAGCCATTTTATCTCATATCTATTCCTCGGTTACACAAAATCCTTGAACTTCGGATCCTTTCATTCAATAAACTTGACCAGTAAGTTGAAATCTTTTTTTTTTCAAGACATCATCATATCCTTAGAGAGGTTTTAGGCTCTATCAAGGAAGGTCGGTGGGGATTAGGATTCTTCAATCATGTATATATAATCAAAAAGACGAGAGTACAAGAAATGTGGGTGGCATAAAAATATGACCTCAAGAAATCATCAAAGCACCAAATGTAGTAAAAGTAGTAAGAAAGCAGTAAATAAAGAGTACTTCACCCTATATAATGAAAGCAAATGAGTTCTAAGCTACAAATCTCTAAAACTAGACAATATATATCTCCTAATCCCATAATAATGGTTGTCCATTCTCCTGATGGTGACTTTCGAGGAAAGTGAATTCATAACCTAATTTTCCTCACGATAGTTATAGGAAATAGTATAACGATCAAAATAGAAGAGGTGTCTAATATGTCTAAGAGTACCTTGAATCTCTCATAGTCCTCCATCCCTGGTTTCACATGGAGCTTTTCCTTAGGCACAAAAAGGGATACCGTGCAGTAGTAGTCTGCTCCACTAGACTATCTTTCACATTTTCTCGATCGGTATGGGACGAAAGAAAATTTATTTATAATTTGTAGAAAGCTTACAATAGAGAATTTAGAAGCAATGAAAGTAAATTGATAATTAATTGATGAAAGCAAAAAATTACAATGGCTGGTGCAAGAGGTGAACATCAGTAAGCTTGAAAGATTTTTGAATGACTAACCCCCTATAATAGCTTGCGGAACAAAAACCTAAGTGGTAGGAGTAAACATTTAAATGAAGATGAATCATACTAAATGTTTACAAATATCATAACTATTTTACAAATGAAATAAATTATTACAATGGAAAGGAAATTACAAATCAAACGAAACTAATATTTACAATGTGCGATCGAAGTTGGGCAAACTGTGACTGCGATTGGGTCAAAGGGCTAAGTAAAGCTATGGTCCTTGACATTCTTCAATTAATAGTTTGAAAGCTCCAATGTCTTTTTCTCTTTTCTAAGTATTGTCTTTGTTGCTGCATCCACTCCATTTGACCAAGTACTATTGATGATATTTTCTAAAATATGTTCAGCAACCTTCTTTCTGAATTTTTTCAATTCAAACACAGGTCGCTTTGGCTCATTTCTGGATGCGTCCTCCTTATCTAGAAAGTATAATATGAGTACACCAACAGGATATTGGATTTTACACTATGAAAGGACTGCAAATCTATATGCAACTCTTCCAATCCTATTTACGATGATGGGTAATGGTCCAATATATTTTGGCACCAATCTTGAATTTTCCCTTTTGTCGGTTTATAACAATTTTTGTCGGGAAGTTTGACCATTACTAAATCTCTAACATTAAATTCAAGGAAATGATGCTTTAAATCTGTAGACTTTTTATACCATTTTTGAGTTTTCTCAAGATAACTCCAAACAATTTCAATATTTCATTTCCACTTTTGAGAGAAGTTTTTCACTTGAGGGGACTTGGTACTTTAATCGATATCCACATTATGATGGAGTAATGATTGCTGGCCAATCACAATCTCAAAATGATTCTTATTGGTGGAACAGCCCTTTTGGCGTTGAAACAAATCTGAGCTGCATTCAAAAGTTTCACCCAATTTTTCTATGAAGTAGAGATAAAGTGCCTAAAATATTCTTCCAGCATAGAATTGAAGCATTCTGTCTGTACGTCAGAGTGTGGATGAAAACTAGAACTCGTGCTCAAAGTTGAACCAAGAAGTTTGAACAACTCAATCCAAAATATGCAGTANTTCTTCCAGCATAGAATTGAAGCATTCTGTCTGTACGTCAGAGTGTGGATGAAAACTAGAACTCGTGCTCAAAGTTGAACCAAGAAGTTTGAACAACTCAATCCAAAATATGCAGTAAATCGAGGATCCCGATCACTAACGATGTCTTTAGGCAGTCCTCAGTATTTGACAATATATTTGAAGAAGAGTTGAGCCATCTCTTTAGCTTCTACATACTTGGGCGTTGCTATGAAAGTTGCGTACTTTGATAAATGGTTTGACATGACGATGATAGTGCCAAAATCCTCAACTTTTGGCAATCCAATAATGTAGTTCATCGATATACTCTCGAATGGCCTAGTTAGGATAGAACTGAGCTGAAGCAAGCCTGCCTTTTTCTGATGACCTGTCTCATCTTGCTGACAAATAAGACATATTTTCACATAAATTATATTGTCATCCCTATTTAATGCCAGTAGTACGCACATTGTAGTAGTGCAAAAATTTGTTCTTCCCTAGGATTCCTTGCCCAAATTGTGTCGTAGCATTCCGTAATTTGTGATTTCCTCAAATCTCCGCCCTTAGGAACATATAGCCGATCTCTCTTAGTCTTTATTAGGCCCCCATTGAGCCAGAACTAATGAGTTTTGCCTTACTTGATGAGGTTGACCAAATATTAAGTAGCTGGGTCCTTATCCAAAAGTGTCTGAATTTGGTCCCTTATATTTTTGGTAACCGTGCTACCTGAAAGAGCAGCCATAGAACAAATGGTAGTCAAGTGGGCCTGCTGAATAAGAGCATCAACATCATGATTACTAGATCCGGGACGATACTTCAGCATAACATTGAACTTTAAAAGAAGTTCTTACCAACGAGCCTGTTTGCTTGATAGTTTCGATTAGGACATCAAGTGACTAACCGTAGTATTATCTATCTTCACAATAAATGGAAATCCAAGTACATAGTGACACCACCCTCTAAGGTAATAGACTACCACCAACAACTCATTTTTCGTGCATCGAATGACGACATTCTACTTGGTCCAGCTTTCGGCTCTCATATGCTACCAGATGTCCTTCTTGCATAAGGACTCCGGTATGAACTTCGAATAGTTTAGTCATATCCGGTAAGTCTATCACCGGGTTCGTCTACATAGATTTCTTCAACTTTTCGGAAGTAGTTTGGCATTGGGATGACCAATCCCAATAATTATCCTTCTTTGTCAATTTGGTAAGTGGCTGCGTAATTTCTGAGTATCCTTTCACAAATCTTCTATAGTAATTACATAACTCAAGAAATGAATGTATATCATGGGCATTCTTTGGTGGTTTCCAATCTTTGATGGTTGTAACCTTCTTCGAATCCATGCGTATTTTACCTTGTTCAATGATGTGACCTAAAAAACTGATAGACATCTGAGCGAATGAGCTACATTCTCTAATGGCTGTAACCTTCTTTGAATCCATCCGAATTTTACCTTGTTCGATGATGTGACCCAAGAAGCTGATAGACGTCTGAGCGAATGAGCATTTAGACGGTTTGGCATAGAGTTCATTCTCTCGTAGCCGATTGAAAACCAACCTTACATGTTGCACATGTTCCTCCAATTTCTTACAATAAATTACTATGTTGTCCAAGTAACCCATGAAGTACCTGATTTATCATCGTACAAGACGTTGCTGGAGCATTTGTTAAGTGAAAAGTCATCACTTCAAATTCAAAGGCTCCATATCTTTTACCATTGTATTCTTTGCTTCATCTCTCTCTTTGATCCGAACTTGCGAGTATCCAGACCTAAGATCAATCTTTGTATAATATCTCGTCCGGCTCAGTCGGTCGAAGCAATCCCAACCAATGGAATATGATAGCTACTATTTAAAGTGATCTTGTTCAAAACTCAATAGTCGCAACACATTCTAAGAGAACCATTACCCTTTTTTTAAACAACACGGGGAGCTCTGTAGGCACCATAATCCCACTTTTTAACATTTCTTCCAATTGTTTCTGAAGCTCTTCAAGCTTAGGCTGAGACATACGGTAGGGTGCCCTGGCAGGTGGTTTGGCACCTGGAATAAGTTCAATCGCCCTCTTTGGTGACAATTTCTTTGGTAACTCATTGGCATGATATCCTCAAATTTTTGAATAAGCCTTTTAACAGGTTTTGGAATGGGGTCAGTCGCCTTTTCGATCTCTTCTAATTGAAGATGACATATAAATGAGGGTCCATTAGTTTGAAACTCTTACCAAATTACATGGCCGAGATACTCTTCTCGCCCATCTTCCCACTTTGCGTAGTGATGACGCATGGTTTACTACCCATCATTAACAAATCGGAATATGGAAACAATGTTGTCTTAGTATCCCAAAGAAATTCCAATCTCAGAATAAGCTTGAAGTCATCCATCTGAACTGTAGATAAATTTGTCCTTCCCTCTAAAGGACCAACTTTGAGTAATAAATATTTCTCTACTCCAACTATTGGTTGAGTAGCGGAGTTGATTGCTTTGACCTTTCCACTACCATTTTTCAGAACAAGTCCGAGTCGCTCCACTTCGGTGCTTGTGAGGTAGTTGTGGGTTGCACCAGTATATACCATAGCCTTGATTGGCTTTCCATTAATCTTCACATCAATGTACATCAGGCCTTTGGCCTGAAAATATGAGCATTTGATTCTTCCATCTTTACCTATTTCAAGGGAGCATCATCATTTTCAATAGCCCGGTGCGATAGTGTATTGTACCGATATGAGAATGCGCCAACTACATCTTCATCCTCTTCGAAGTTGGTCTCACCGTAGCAGCTAGCTTGTGGGACATCTTACTTTGAACTCATTCCCCTACTCGCTAGTTTACATTATGCATTCATTATCCGTTACTGAGAGCACTCCGACACTCGATGAGGTCCTTCACATAAAAAGCACATCAATTTAGGAGTGGCATCAGATATGTCCTCGTTGCTTTTCCTTTGTTCCAGTTGTTACTGCTGCTACCGTTATAGTTTCCTTAACGGCTGTTTTGATAATTTTTCTAAAAGTTACTTTGACGGGTTCCTTGGAAGGCTCATTCTTTATTATGAGAGTAACGCTCTCTCCCATTTAAGTTCGACCTAGGTCTGTAAGGTCAGCTTCCACCTCCAAGAGTTTGACTATTCCCTAAAGGTTGATCTTTTTTCGATTTCGATTGATAATCACTTAAACATTCGGCGACTTCCATGGTCGCGCTTAAATTAAAAAGCTTCTATCTGTGAAGATTCGTGCATGTTCACGGTTTCAACCCTTCCATGAAGGTGAAAAGCTTATCATTTTTTGAAATATCTCGAATATTCAGCATATGTCCTGAAAAATAGAGCATGTATGTTTCAATTCTCGTAGTGCCCGTCGTGCCTAATATTTCACAGTTTCTAGAAAAAATTACGATCTCATTGCTTCCTTGAGGAGATACCAAGATTTATTCGGACCTTCTTGGCCTGAATATCACCATATTTTGTTTGCCACCATAGTTTTGCATCTCCACTTAGATACATGGTAACTGTTGTAACCTTTCTTGCTTCGTCTTGGATCGAAGTCGCGAGAAAGTACCGTTCCATATCAAACAAGAAGTTCTCAACTTCCTTTGCACTATGTGCCCTTCCGTAGGTACACGGTTTCGAAATTCTAAGCCTGGGAACATACTCTTGTATGGGGACTTGCCCATTGCCAACCGCATGTTAAAGTACTCGTAATTGAGCTCTCAATGCTTCCATTCCATCCTGCATATCAACCATGATTGCGACAACTTCAGTCATTGCTATGCAAGCCCTTCGGCTTTCATCCAATTGGATGTGTAATTCATGAATTTTCATCTCTGGCACCTCGACTTTTTCCTCGAGGTCCTCTAACATAGCACAACCTAGTAGTTGTCTCATCAACCGTATCTACGCGTTGTTTCGTACTCCTCTTTTGAGGATCTATTACTTCTGTGGTGTTTAATGTAATTGGCTCAAGGGTCATGAACCGTAGCTTTGATACCAACTTTCACATGGTGATTTTCTTTTGGCACATAAAGGAACACCGTGCGGTAGTAGTCTTGAGCAATTTGGTCGAGTCCAAGTTTCACGGGGTGCCTTTCTTCTTGACACAGAAAGGGTCACCGTGCGGTAGTAGTCTGCTCCGCTAGACTACCTCCAACCTTTTTCTCGATCTTTTTGAGATGAAAGAAAATTTGATTACAATTTTTAGAAAGTTTGCAACAGAGAATTTAGATTCATTAAAAGTAAATTGATCATTGATTGATGAAATCGAAAAATTACAATTGATGAAAACAGAAAATTACAATAGCCGGTACAGGGACGAATACCAATAAGCTTGAAAGATTTTTGAATGACTATACCCCCTATAATATCTTGCAGAACAAAAACCTAAGTGATAGGAGTGACGTTTAAATGACGAGGAATCATACTACAAGTTTACAAATATCTAAGCTATTTTACAATTGAAATAAATTATTACAATGGAAAGGAAATTATAACTCGAATTGAACTAATGTTTACAATATGTGGTTGAATTTAGACAAACTGCGACTGCGATTGGGTCAAGGGGCTAAGTAAAGTTACGGTCTTTGACACCTGGTGATGCAATAAACAGCCACAGTCGAGTCAACCTTAACCCAAATGTCTAAAATCCCAAGTCGTCTAAAAAAAGAATCTCATCTAATATGGCTCAAAGCTCAACCTCTATAGTAAGACATGTACCATAACGAGAAGAAAATGGCATGATACACTATCTAGCTTAATCCCATATAATACCACCTTTGCTATCAAATTCATTCTTGACGCATCCATCAGTTTTGTTCTTGTAAAATTCAAATGATAAATTATGCCCAAGAACCAATATAGGGGTGATTGAGGAGGGATGACTAGTAAGTTAAAGTCTTGACCTAGAGAATTACATATTAAAGAAGCACCTTCAAAGCCTTGAATAATGAACAGATTCTTTTTATTAAGAGCACATGCAAGATTGAAACGCCACTTGGGTCAATGTTTGTCTGTACGGACCGACCCCCTCTCTCTCTCAAAGAACTGTTCACTAGCTAGCTAGACTCGTAAGAGTACCCTATTTAGATAATACGGAATATAATCCACTTCGATTATGTTGTAAAGTTTTTTCTATTTTAATAAGCTATCTTTAACTAATTATATATGACAATAGCATACATTTTCATTTATAATACATAAATGATACATTGACACAGTAAATTGATATAACAATCCATATATACATCTATTCTGATCCGTCTCTCTCTTTTTGAAGAGTTGTAGAGATGAAATATGAAAAAGGAAGATTGGCGGGAAAATTGGTTGAATGAATTTTCAAATATCAGACAAATGTAATTAGCACCTATATATATACAGATGAAGCCAATTACTCATGCCTATTGTATGAATGAAGAGCTTTACAATTACATAAATAACCTCAGCTAAATCATGGCTTAACACTCCCCCTCAAGATTAGGAGTATATGTTCAATACTCCCATCTTGCATAGTAAGGAATTGAATTTAGTTCCACTAACAACCTTTGTTAATATGTCAGCAAGCTGATTTTTTGAGGCTGTGTACAACATTTTCACTTCACATGCCTAAACTTTATCTCTAACCAAATGACAATCAATCTCGACGTGTTTGGTTCTTTCATGAAATACTGGATTACTTGCAATGTGAATGGAAGACTGGTTGTCACAAAATAACAAAGATGCCTTGGATTGTTTAACACCCAAATCATCTAATAAGTTTTTCAGTCAACTAGTTCACATACAACAGCTGCCATAGACCTATACTCTACTTCAGCAGAGGATCTTGAGACCGTATGCTGTTTTTTAGACTTCTAGGATATCAAGGAGTTACCCAAGAAGATGCAATATCTGATAATAGACCTCCTAGTATCAGAGCAAGCTACCCAATCCGCATCACAGTAGCCCTTGAGATGTAAATCTGGTTTGCTTCCAAAGAACAGCCCCTGTCCTGGTGTACCCTTTATGTACCTTAAAATGTGGTGAGCAGCTTCCATATGAGGCTGTTTTGGTGACTGTATGAACTAACTTAGTAATTGTATAACATAGGATAGATCAGGCCTTGTTATGGTTAGGTAAAGAATTCTTCCCACTAGCCTTCTGTACTCACTAACATCCACAACACTTTCTCCTTCATCCTTGCTCAACTTCAGATTATGTGGTAAGGGATTACCAGCTGGTTTGGCCCCTAAGTAGCATGCATCTAATAAAACCTCTAAAGCATATTTTCTTTTAACATTTAGAAATCAATCCCCTTCTCAGTTCTAGCAACTTCAAGTCCAAAAAAATACTTGAGAATTCCTAAATCTTTCAGCTTGAACTGATCATTCAAGTCCTTCTTAAACTGGTTAATATATGGCAAGTCATTTCCACCAATTATAATATCATATACATAAACCAATAAGAAAGTGAATGAGCAGCCATTATATCTACTAAAGAATGAATAATCAGCCTTTAATTGCTTGAAGCCTTGTGTTAAAACATATGACGTAAGTTTGGTGTTCCATTGCCTTGAGGCTTGTTTTAACCCATAGATAGACTTGTTTAATTTGCAAACCAAATGTTCTCCATTCTCCCCCTGCTGCTCATAACCCGGAGGCATCAACATGTACACCTCCCCAAACAATTCACCATGGAAAAAAGCATTATTTATGTCTAATTGGTGTAAGTGCCACTGCAACTGGGCTGCAATAGCCAATAGAGTTTTGACACTTACCAATTTTGCAACTGGGGATAAAGTTTCCTCATAGTCCAATCCCGGCTATTGGGTAAATCCTTTGGCAAACAAATGGGCTTTCTTTCTTTCCTCAGTCCTATCTGAACGAAGCTTAACTTTATACACCCATCTACAAGCTACTGGCTTCTTATGATCTGGGAGCTTAACAACATCCCAAGTGTTATTTGAAACAAGTGCTTGGTACTCCAACTCCATAGCTTGGCACCAATCAGGATACTTAGATGCCTCACCATAAGAGTGAGGCTCAACAACAGTGGAAAGAGCCAAAACATATTGCTTATGTGCAGGAGATAACTGATTGTAATTCAAATGATCAGAAATAGGGTACTGCTAACCTGAAGCATGAATTTTTCCATAGATTCAGATTGGGAGATAGCTACATGAGCGACAAGATTACAGTGATAGTCTAGGAGATAAGAAGGTGGTCTGGGGACTCTTTTCGACTTTCGAATGGGCATTGAAGGTAAGGAAATTGGAGCCACAGATGATGGAGCTTCAGAAGAACAATCAAAACTAAATGAGACATGATGAGGTGATAAGTGAGCCTCAGGTAAATTGGAGGTTGGAGATGAATGAGGGATGCCATGATGTGAGGGCAACTGAGTTGGAAACAGTGTTTGATTGAACTTTGAAGAGTCGACAACCTTGGATAATGACTGTAGGAATGAAGGATGATGAAAGGAAAATATATTCTCATGAAAAATAACGTCCCTAGAATGGAATGGAAAGTGGTATTGGTATGAAGGTTATATAGTTTATAAGCCTTCATACCATAAGGATAACCAATGAATATGCAAGGTGTGGCTCTAGGATCAAATTTAGTTCGATTTCTCTTCAAGGTGACAGAATAGAAGAGGCAACCAAACACCTTGAGATGGGTATAGGATGGTGTAGTTTGGTATAGCACTTCATAGGGGGATTTGTCAACAAAGATAGAAGAAGGAGTTCTGTTAATAAGGTGTGTTGTAGTGAGGATGCAATCATCCCAAAACTTATGTGGTAAGTTTGCTTGAAATTTAAGGGCTTTAGCAACATTTAGTATGTGTTGGTGTTTTCTCTCAACCACCCCATTTTGCTGTGGAGTTTATACATAGCTAACTTGATGTAAAATGTCTTTAGAATGAAAGAATTCTGTCATAAAATACTCTACAATTGCCAGACCTTAAAGTTTTTACGTTGCTGTGAAAATGTGTTTGAATTAGGTAGTAAAAAGCTTGAAGGATAGGTCTGGTCTGAGATTTATGTCTAACTCTACTATAGTCATCAACTATAGTGAGAAAATATTGAAATCCATTTAAAGAAGAAGTGGAATATGGACCCCATATATCACAATAAATTATATCAAATGGCTTGGAAGCTTTTGTTTCACTATGGGAAAAAGGGAACCTGTGTTGCTTAGCCAGGGGCAGGGCAATGCAAGAGTTTATTGAATTTGATGTTAGGAACATATTTATGTAAAGCATATAACTTTGAAACGGGCAAATGACCTAACCAGCAATGCCATATATAAATATGGATGCAGATATTATCTTTGTTTAAAGAATTACAAGTACTAGCAGTAATTTAATTACAATGAAGATAGAAATAGGACTACAACAGGAAATAACATGCTTAACATTGAAAGGTTTAACCGAACTTGTAATTGACTGATGAAGTTTGATGAGGGATTTGCTGCTGGACTGATGATCAGGAAGTTGGAAGTGATATAATCCATTCTCAAGTTTGCCTACCATAATCGTCCTCCATGTTGAAATATCATGTACAAGGCAAGAATCATACATGAAAATTAGAAAGCAATTATGCTTTAGAATCAAATTGCGTGCAGATATGAGGTTAAATGTAAAAGATGGGCACCACAAGAACATCTGTCAAAAATCAAGTCATTAGATAACTTTATTGTGCCTACATTTGTCACAGCCACGAGATCTCCTTTTGGCAGCCTTACAGAAGCACTTGTCTTAGCTGCAATATTACTTAAGTATTTGATGGAGCAAACCATATGTTTTGATGCCCCAATGTCTACGATCCACTCAATTCCATTTGCCCCACCATTAGAATGAATATTATTACATGAAAAAGCATATGGTTTAGGACTTGCTGATGAGGCCTATGGTACATCCTGTATTGTTGAACTGCCAGTAGCTAATTGTACCTACAATCGAGGAGCAAGCAGAGCCAGAAGCTATTGGCATTTATTTGGAGTTAAAGTCATATTTGGCTTAAAGTTAGCAGCCTCAGATTTTCTCTCAACTGGAACTTGAGCAACTGCATTAGCAATAGGTGTTTTTCCTCTAGTAAACTTATGGCCTAGAGGATAACCAACAAGCTTGTAACACTTTTCTTTGATGTGTCCAAGCATACCGCAATAACTGCACATAGGTCTATCTTTCCTTTTGAGGCTGATTGAATGAGTTTTGTATGTGATTGACAATAGATCCATTCATCATCTTACTGGCAAAAGTTGCTGCCTCGAAGTGTTGTTGCTTCTTAGCAGCAACATCCTTTTGTTTTTCATCTTGTAATATAAGAGCAAACACTTTATTTAATTAAGGCAGTGGATCCATCAACAATACCTGACTTTTAACAGCAAAGAATTGATCATCAAGCCCCATCAAAAACTGTATAATTTGATCCTCATGTTTGTAACAATTATTGTTAACATCAGGTCTATAATTGTCCAACTCTTCCCAAAGTCATTTGAACATGTTAAAGTAAGAACTGACTGAACCGTTTTCATGTGAAATCGAAGAGATTTGCTTCTTCAACTCATAGATGCGTGTGCCATTGCCTTGAATGTACCTATCTCGAAGTTCTATCCATATTTCCCTCGTAGAATCCTTGTGCATCACACTAGGATAGAGTTCCTTAGGAATAAATTTAATGATCCAGGAAGAAACAACATGGTTGCACATTCTCCAAGCACTGAACAGAGGATCCTCCTCGTGAGGTTTGTTTATTGTTCCATCAATAAAACCTTCTTTGTTTTTAACACTCAATGCCATAACCACAACTCGACTTCACGTCGAGTAGTTGTCTTCAGTGAGAACAACAAAAATGATCTACATACCTGTGTTATCTTCATAATGAAGATAGTAAGGACTAGCTGGATTAGTAATTAATCGACTGTGGAAAGAACTGGTGTCTTCTGCAGCCATTTCGCCAGAAGAAGAATCTATATGGTCACCCTGACTTTGTAAATCTGCAGCAATGCTTGATTGATCTGCCATTACATGGAAGCTTCAGTTGAATGCTCTGATACCATGAAGAGCTGCAGAGATGAAATATGAAGAATGAAGAGTGGCGGGAAAATTGGTTGAATGAATTTTCACATATCAAACAAATGTAATCAGCACCTATATATATACAGATGAAGCCAATTACTCATGCATATTGTATGAATGAAGAGCTGTACAATTACATAAATAACCTCAGCTAAATCATGGCTTAACTCTTTTCACTCTCTCAAAATATTCTAATCTAAAAGTGACCAAATCAGTCATATTTTGATCTGTTAATTTTTATTTATGGATTTTCTTTTTATTGTTACCGTTTTTGACAGTCATTATGTGTGAAGAATCATAGAATTTTTTCTGTTCATTTGTAATTTTATAGCTACTTTTGTAATTTTTTTCCTTCTTGAATTTTTGGATTCATGAGCCCCAACAAAGCAATATTTCCGGACACCGATAGTCCCAGCTGTAGCGACCATAAAAAAAATCTTGTATTTCGTTTATTTTTATTTCATTATCCCTCAATCTGGCTTTTCAACTTTCCCACTCTCCAATTTACAAATTGTAACTTCCATTTCTATTAACTGTTGAAATCATGGTTATTAATTTCT
>CAIGRP010065757.1:0-45232 GCA_903798385.1 Fraxinus cuspidata | reverse complement strand
TATAATGTAGATCGTGGGTAGCATTCAGTTGAAATGTAGTTGTAAGTACAAGTTAAATAATTGTTTCATTTACAATAGCGAAACTTTCCTTTTGAATATGACAAGCTAGCTCCTCATTCCCTTATATCTTACTTAGTTTTTTTTTTCTTTAGCTGGTTGGTGATCGAGGTTTAAAGCAGAGAATGCTTCACTTTCTCGCTGAACTACTTTTAATGCTTGATGNTAATGTAGATCGTGGGTAGCATTCAGTTGAAATGTAGTTGTAAGTACAAGTTAAATAATTGTTTCATTTACAATAGCGAAACTTTCCTTTTGAATATGACAAGCTAGCTCCTCATTCCCTTATATCTTACTTAGTTTTTTTTTTCTTTAGCTGGTTGGTGATCGAGGTTTAAAGCAGAGAATGCTTCACTTTCTCGCTGAACTACTTTTAATGCTTGATGCTGATGGAGCAACCAAATTGAGTGATCTTTAAAAACTTGAAAATCAGATTCGTACCCGCTTTGATTATAAAACATGTATAATAAAAATCTTATTTCTGTTGTAGAATCTTCTATTTTAAGATGTCAAATTTTCGAACTAGGAAACTAAGAGCTCGATTTTTCTAAAGTATATAATGATTTGCCTTTCATATTCATGCAGTTGTTAAGAAGAAACGTAAGTTTTGAGATGCAGCCAATAATTCAACTTTGAGAATTTCGGACATATCAATTGATTCTTTCTATTCTCGTGGTCATCTTGAAGCCAAGGCTCTAGCAACACATGAGTGTTAATTCTATGTGTCACCTTTTACATATAACTCAAGGACTTCAATCTCATTTTTTAGTAAAAAATATCAGCATGCATTTTGTATAAATTATTATAGTCGATATTATATGGATATTTTTTTGTGATTAACAATATCTTTTTCAGCAAAGCTGCATAGCAATCTCAGTATTTTCAATCTCTAACTTCTTGACGATTGGATATATTATTTTTAGGAGTTGATAGTTAGATTATATGATTAAAAATGACACAAAAATAACAATAAAAGTTCTCTTCATTAGAACTTTAAACTAATGTAATTAGGTTCCTAACACAAACAACTTGAATCTAAACAACTAACTAGCTACAATGTGCAAAGTATGAGTAATTAACTCTTCATTTAAGCTCCTAAAACATTTACAACCTAATATAAAAGAAAATCATTAAATCGTTGATTATATTTAATTAAGAATACATTTGTGACGAAAAGTATGGAGAATCGAAATGATACAAAGAATATAAACGACAAGTGAGTTCATTCAAAATAACTTATGAATATCTTTCATGTTTACGAATGAATTCCTCTAAAATTTATATGTATTTATTTTCAACATTAAACAACTAACTAACGTGCAACGCACGTTAACCACACTAGTACTCATAAAAAGTATATACATAGCAACACCCTTGTGCATCGGCATCATACCTGACATGAATGTTGCTGTTTTGATGGATGCTGACATAGAATCATTGACGAAATCCAAACATAATGATTTGGTTACTCGTAAGTAACGCATAAATGGCCCAATTGCACCAAATCGAACTCTAGTGACCTAGTGGCCAGTTGAAAGTATGGTGAAAGTTTAGTGACCTTTAATACAATTTACTCCCCTTAATACGTTGAACTTATTTTTACATACTTTAATGCTCGTGTTTGATTTAACTAAAAAATGGATTTTTAGTAGTTTTAAATAAAAATTGATAAAACTTGTGATTGAAAAGTTAACAAATATTATAATTCCATGAAATGTGTGATAAAAAATTGAGTTTGAATAAAGATAAATTTTAAAAAGATGGGCCAAACATAGGCACTATTTTATTTGAATAATTTATTTTTACATTTAAGTAAAAAAAATGTTTTAATTTTTCTGTACACTACTTATTTTAATTCTACCTAATATTCAAATTATTAATGTTAAAACTATTTTAAAGCTTAGTCAAACATGAAAATTATGCACTACGAAATCTCGCACAGATGAATAGTTCAACCATGGCAACAGCAGCCGCTGCTGCTTACCCTCTTTCACTATCCACTTCTCGTCACCACCCTTTTCCGCCTACTACCCTAAGGTTTTCCAAAAGGTCCTCCTCGTCCCTCCAATTCTCTTTCCAATCCCAATATGACGCCAGTGCAGACTTACAAGAGGAAGATAGCGTCATCGGCGACTGCCTTGTCTTCGAGGAAGGCATTTTTGATGACCCATTTCTCCAAAAAAACCCAGACTTCAGAAATAGTGAAACCCGAAACAGTACGAGTAATAATAGTCAAAGTAGACGTAAAATTGATACAACAGAGGTTAATCAAGAAAATTTGATTCCGGAAAAATGGTTGGAAATTCAGAGGGAAATTAACATCACGAAGAAGGAGAGGCGAAAGCTCGCTCAACAACTGGAGTACGGTAAAAAAGTGGAGAAGAGAAAGCAAGGGCTGAGGCCTATCAGTGTTGAGGATTTCAACGAAGTTAAGGATGAGAAATTGAAGCAATTGAAGCCTATTGTGCTCGATGATCCGAACCTGAGGTCTTTTGAGGGGAGTATTGATAGTGATGATATAAAGAGAAATTTCGATAAGGGTGATGACTGCAGAAGTGGAGTGGGGATTAGTGGTAGAGTGGCAGCGAGGAACCCGAGGTTTGCGGTGTATGGAGGAGGTTTGGAGGATATTTCCGAGTTTTTCAATAGTGGGAGTTACGATCCTGATGCTGCTAAGAAACCAAGAGGTACCTTTTTTAGTCCCACAGATTGTTGTTGCTCGAATACTTTATATTGAATTGTATATTATCGCTGCCTGCTAATGCGAATAAGAGAAACTCCGTTTGCAAATGCTTTAATTTCTTATATTTTTGCAACCCATTTCTGCATATTTACCCCAGTTCCATTGCTATCACGATCTTTATGCAATTTGTCCCTTAATTTTAATTTTATTTTTATTGTTAATTGGCTTTTTTGGCTGTTATAGATTGAAACAAACCCAATGTTGGTGTAGATTTCTGCATATGTTTAGTACTTGTTGTGTGCATTTTAAGTAATAACGCATTAGGACTGGAGATGGAGAAGTTTATATTCCAAATGTTTAAGTGATGTTGCTTCAACATGGCGAGTAAATTGTAAAGAGTCATCTCCTGTCAAAGTATCAAAATTTTGATTAATCCAACTCCCCGTCCCCCAACATCGTCATCATAATGTTCACAACAGGGATGACAAACTGTGGATTTTTACACCTAGAAATAAATATTTGATCATGAGCTTTATTTTCAGAACTGCATAGTACTCCTACAAACTTGATATCTATGTGTCCATCAGCAATAAACCAATAACATACTGAAATGGAACTCTTACGGTAGTTTGTTCTTTTCCCCTTCTTTTGAAGGTTGGGAAATTAAGTGGGAGTAGTTGGTGCTTATATTTTTCTCCCTCAATCTCCTTTGTCACTGTAAATCTGTAGATATCCACCGTCCTGACCTATGGCATCTTGTTCTATCATTCTACTTAAGTAGGTACAAACAAGTTGTTCACAAAGGAGGAAAAGTTATTACTGAATAGGCGGATCCCTGATCTCGCAGTTGCTACCTCAGTAAGTTCCCCATTTCTGAACGTTTCTTACTTTTCTGTTAGTTTGTGATGGCCCAGTATATTGTTTTATATATATTGCAAGACTGGACTGATACTAGCATGCAATTGAAAAGTGATTTGCTTCTAACCTTGCGTTAGCATAGAAATTTTGCTTGTTTATATGAATACTTCTCACTGCTGTTAAACTGTTCACTGGTCGAGCAGAAAGACTTGGCTTCTTTACCTCAAGAAAATTAAATTTTCACTTGAAATTCCCTACAATTGTGATAAAATATCCTTTCCTGATATGTAAGGTTACAAAAAAATTAACTGAGGGGATTGGTTCTGAAAATGCATGTCTAATTTATCAAGTTTTGTCTAGTCAATGAAATAAATGAACCAGACTTCCTCTTTTTCGTTTGTATGCTAAATGAGCCAAGTTCTTTACACAACTTTTGAGTTTCAAATTTGGATGGTTTTCAATTGTCTTAATAGTTAATGCTACAGCATTGTACCATCACGAGTCATTTTTGTAGATTTTGTTATGAAAATTAAAGTTGGTTAGAGATTTAGAGCTAGATTTTTAATTAGAGCCACTTGCACTGGTTATCTCAGTGAAGTAGCTCTCCGCCTGGCCACATAAGCCTTTTTTTTTCTTTTCTGATTTATTATTAGGACAACGATAATTATTTTTATTCATAAGTTCTCTTTCTCCAAACAAATTTGTTTGCTGCCACTATGTAGCTGTCTTTTTACCGAACAACATATGCTATTATACCACATTAACAACAAGCATGGCCTTCCTCTAAAACTTAGGTTTGCATGCATATTAATTTTTCGTTCAGTTCAATCCAATGCCAAAAACTTTTTGCAACTTCATTTGGCCATCGCAATTTTGGTCCACCTGAGATCACACTGATCTTGTAAATGGAAGCTTCTTTAGGCCTATCCAAGTCATGCCCAATCTATCCAAATTGTTCCACCCTTAATTTGTCCTCAGATTGCGCCATCTACTCCTATCGATCCTTATTTCTTATCTCATGTATATTCATCATGGATATTTCTCTCTTAATAGTCTTGCACTCGCAATATGTGGCATTATGCTAATTCATGAATTTTCATGTAATCATTTTCAGGGGAAATGGCATCCTTTACATACTCTTGCTGCCTCCGGAGAATTTTACCTGATGACTTCTTTGTTAAAACACGGTGTTGATATTAACTCCCCTGACAAGGTGCTCCGGGTGACAACTACCATCTGCCTATTTTTATTTCATATACATTTTGCCTGCTCCTTGTATGCTTATAAGTTCGTATTTTCTTGTGATAAACTGATGACATTTCTTCAAATTACCTTATTGTTATTGGGTCTGAATTCCCTTTCCTGTTATTACGTTTTCTTTTCTGACAGGATGGATTGACTGGGATTCACAAAGCAATACTTGGAAAAAAACAGGCTATTTTTAACTGTCTTCTGAGAGAATCAGCAAATCCCTTTGTTCGTGACAAAGTAAGCAGGATTTTATTTTAGTTCTCAAAATTCTTTGCATGCATAGGCTGTGATCACAGAATCTTTCTTCCCGTGCTACCGTGATTTTATTCTTTTGTATGTGCGTGGTGGTTTTGCGTATACTTCAAATGCCTGGCATCCCTTAATCCTAGCATCGCATATGCACTTTTGTTCTTGGCAGTGAGAACTGCTCAGGCACCATTCACCATGTCATTCAGCTTGTTTATAACAAGGGGACGAGGAAGCCTAAGCCTATATGGTGTTTCAAATTTATTTTCCGATTTCCAACATCTTATTTAAGTGTAAAGAGTTACGGGTGTTCAATTCTGAAGCTAGAGTTGTTTTAACCTTCCTTGTGAAGCTGCATATGCATAAGTGCACTCAGATTGTGGAAGTATTTTATGGAATCATTTAGTTAGAGGCTTATTAAAAGATCTCCTGTTACCGTCTGTATCATTTACCATGATTTGTTCTTTTCTTATCACTTTCCACTCCAAGCAGCTAAATTCTTAATTTTGTGCTGATGGCAGGAAGGGGCTACCTTAATGCACTATGCAGTTCGCGCGGCTTCAAGTCAGATGATAAAAATTCTTTTATTGTACAACGTTGATATAAACCTTCAAGATAATGTAGGATTACTAATACTTTGATCATCAGAAAACCACATTCTTTAGCTAATATGAATTTTGAGAATCTCCGTTTGATTCCCATGATTAATTTAGCTTGGCATTTAAATTTTTCCAGGATGGGTGGACAGCATTACATCTAGCTGTTCAATCCCGTAGGACAGATATAGTGAGGCTTTTGTTGATCAAGAGAGCTGATAAGACCATAAGGAACAAGGTAAACATCTAGAACTTGCTTGGAAAGTCTTAATCCAATGTTTCTGCTCCACATGCACTTCTTATATTGAAGTTCTTAGCTAGTGATCATTTATTAGATTCTCACTCGACATCATAATGGGTGCCCTATATGCGATTCATTTTTTTGATGCCTCGTTAATATGGGTCGCTTATTTTCACTGTTAAATTATAAATGTAGCCAATAAAAGTTGTAGGATACTTGCACGTAATAGGAACTAGCCAACTAACAAACATCCAATTATACATTTTCTCACTTTTAGCCAGCGGTATGAGACATTTCTGCTACGTATAAACCTTATGACGTTGAGGAACAGTCACAATATATAAAATTAACAGGAGTGGACATGGAGTCGTTTGTCTATTGGCTTTAGTTTTTATATGAGATCATTGTTACTTCTAAAAACTTAGCAATTTGATTTACTTTGAGGCAGCTTATGTTTAAGGTCTTTTGTTTGACGCAAGTGTTGAAAGGACCTCTTATGCTCTCCTACTGCTGTTGTTTTCAGGACGGATTAACTCCACTTGATCTTTGCCTCTATGCTGGAAGAGACAAGAGAACTTACGAACTAATCAAGCTGATCAAACAGGTTCCAAAACGCCCCATTATCTCATAAGACAGCAAATCCACCAAGCATTGACGTAAAATGTCTTTTTTCGTATCTGTCAATCACGAAGCGGATGCAGATGATTACTTGATGTAGCGTCAGATTTAGACATACTCGGCTGCTTTATGATGGAATATCACTATCTCTGTAATGATTTTGTAGGCAAAAGTTTACGGAAATGTAGAGCTTGACCATGCCCTCCCCACATTTACCTGATGATACATGTGTACGTATAGTGCTCTTTCACATCCTTTCGACTAATTCATGAGCCACTTGAGTTGGAAATATGTGCTCCATGAGAACGGTTTTTTTTTTGGAATATTGAAATTTTGTTATTTTATTACGTCTTTTTGGAAATGAAACATCTGTATTCCATTATAAGGCATTGTTTCTTTTCTTCACCGTTTTTGGCTCGCTTGCTAATATTGAAATATTGAGTTTGTTACGTGACATGGACATAAACGTTACTCATTCATTCATGTCTATTACATTAGTTAGACTTACATGTTGGATGGAGTGCCCAGATTTGCAAGTAAGTTGAAGTTTGGTTACCAGATTGTACCAAATTGAAGATGAGTGAGTTGGATGCAATTCCCCTTAGTTGACCTGCAATGCATTAAACCTTGTAAAATTCTTAAAATTGGACATAAACATCACCCGTCTACGTCAACATATTACATTAGTTAGACTGGTGCATTGGATGGAGTGGTCAAATTTGCAAATAAATTGAAGTTTGGTGATCGAATTGCATCAAATTGGAGATGAGTAAGTTGAATGCAACTCTCCTTAAAGTTGTGAACTGCAATACATTAAGCTCTATAAAATTCTTCATAGTTTCAAGTTGAATATACAAGACGTGTATGAACATAAATCCAAGTCAACACTGTGAATGTTGTGGACATTAATCAAATAAATTTACCCTTTGGCGTTACCCAAAGATAAATACATTATTGAATCTTTTCAAGAACATTAACCATTTTTATTAATATATTAGAAAATAACTCTATTTATAACTCGAGTTGGTGGAGCAAGTGAACGTAGAGATTACGAGTTTGAATCATCTGCCAACACTTCATCGGTCGAGCCCGTCGCACCAGACTTGCCTAGTGTGGTTTATCTCTCATGTGTGGTTTGCGGACTACTGCACATGAAGCGGGGTTTATCTAGTGCGCACTCACAGTGGTCGGGTCTTCGCCCCTTCGGGGTGGTCGGGACTCTGCAAGTGGATAGCGGCTGCGGGTTCTTACATAAAAAAAAAAAAAAAAGCTGGCCCCCTATTCCCATCACATAAACAGTCCTCAATGGACTATATTTGGCTTACTAGTATAGTATGTTACTATCAACGCTCATCGGCCTTAAATGAAAATGGGACCAAAGTGCTTTACCTAGGCTAGTTATAGCATTTCACGCGGGTCTTCCTAAATCTTTTTACATACATCACGGTCTCCCTCTGATTTTCCCATACCAAACCAAACATTAGTTACATTACAAATTAAATTGGACCTGCCGGGCCCCATAAATGACTTGAGCTCCTGCAGAGTCTCTGTTTTTGAGTGGGGGCTCGTTCAGTTTGAACAGCAATGGAGATGAAAGAAGGAAGATCCCTTGCTGAAACACCAACATGGGCTGTTGCCACTGTAATCACTCTTCTTGTGGGCATTGGGTATTTGATTCAGGCTTCTCTGAAGAAGTTTGGAAAGGTCAAAAAAAATACCCTTTTCGTTGTATATCTCTTATGGCTTAAGGTTTGATGGTACGAAGTATTGGGCACAACTAGATTTGAAGTTAGTTTCATATGGGTTTTTGACAGTTACTTGGATTTTTGAATCTTGAAAACTTTCTAATGTTATCTGTGGTGGCAGTGGGTTGATAGGACTGGAAACATCTTTTTGCTGTATTAGAGAAGATCAAGGAAGGTATGTGAAGAGGTGGTCTCTATTGGTTTTATTCTATTTCCTGATGTTTTGATAAATTTGGAGTTTTTGACTGACTTATGAGATTCTGCTGTTTGGTCCAACCACAGCTAATGCTATTTGGACTTCTGTCATTGTTGATGGGTCATTGGACTATTTTTGTGGCCAAAATTTGTTTCAAGTCATCAACATTGAGCAGCCGCTTCTATCCATGTGCTCCTCGGAATGATATGAAAACCCCAGATATTGTAAATCACCTCATTGTGTTAAGCGCTAATCCTCTCAATTCGTCAATTTCAAGACAGCTGTTGAACAATGTGGATCAAGATTTGTGTCCTGAGGTATTCATAAGATGTTAACTTGTGAAGACTTATGTCCTGGACTACAATGTACTACTATCTATGTTTCTTATTTGCAGTTCCATTTATCACTTCTTTTAAATGCCGTCACAACATTGATAATGCTTTTGCTATATGGAACCCCAATGCTTTTTTCTTATATATTTTTTGAACTCTAGGATAAGCTTATTAGTTAATAGCAGTGTAAATATTAGATAATTTCCTCTTACATTAGCTTTGTGCTATTAATTACACAATTATCTTGAAATGTTGAGGTTCATAGCCGGTTGAGTGAATGTTTAAAATATTTATTTGGTACCCTTAATGTCCTCACGTTTGTTTGGTTCCCACAGCAGAAACTCATGACAGGGTTTTAGGCGAAATATAGTGTCTTTAAACTTAATTGAGACCATGTTAACTATTTTTTTGATTGAATGGAAACTGCGTGGGAGAAACTTTAGATTGGTACGTTCTGTATTTAGTATTATGTTTCATGTTTTTACACCCTCAGTAGTTGGTTCTTAGTACAAGAAATTCAGAAGACTGTGTAACATGCACAGGAGGACCAACGAGCATAAGTTACATGTAACTGTACCATGGTAATGAAAGTTATTATACCTTAAGTGAACATTAAGTTATTTGAACAAATTTACATATAGTTGCTGTCTCCTGTTTTTATTGGTGGAATCCTGTAAAGCTTGGCCACTTAATTTGAACATCCAAAATTCAATTGAGTTCTTTCTCCCTCCAGTTTTCTCCATCTTGCTAGTTTTGTAGTCTTTAGGCTGCAGAATCTGAGTTCTTTACTCAAGTAGTGATAAGTGATGACCAACGTTGAATACAGAGATCTTGAGTTCCCTATACGCAATAGGGCACTAGAACATGAGACAACCAAAACAAGTCAAAGTCCTGCCGCTTTATGATTAAGTATACGATTCTTTGATCATATGATGTAAATAGAGTTTCTAACACAACCCAGAGTACAATTTTGGTGTTCTTTGCTATTTCCTCAAATGGGCTGTTAAAGAGGTCACTCTTGTTATACTTATTTGGATTTATTATTAGACTATAGCCGTGACACGAATGATTGGTTATTATAACCGATTTAGTTAGAGAATGAATATACAAGGTGGCAATTGAATGATAAAGCTTCCTGTAAGAAAAGTTAGGTACCTCTTCATTTTTATTTTTGTGACATATTGGTACGGTTACTTAACCATCATGCTAACATTCTTATGTCATGCATACAGATCTATAGCTGGAGAACATGGGAAAATATTTCCAAGACATTGGCACTTCGCGGATTGGTTAGTGCAGACACTTCTAATGGTGATTTGATTCCTATGATAATTTCCCGTTTAATTTATTTTCTGAACCGCAACCATTAAATGGCATTTTATGCACTTTTTTTTTTCTCTTTATTGTCAAATTTTGATTTAGAGCCACAAGAAGTTGCATCAAATGGCATACAGATCAGGCGCCTATCGAGTTTCATAGTTAATCACACATCTCATCCATGGAGTCATCACAGAGTTCTTGTTTGGCTGGTATATGCATGTAGAATCTCTCTTACCCGAAAACTAAATTCTGAATTATAAGTGTGTTTGATGGATATTACTGAGGAAATAATATATTTTAAATAATAAATAGTGATATAATGTGAAATATGTGGTTAAAAAGTAAGGAAAAATTATTGATGTGATGGAAAATATAATTTTATTTAAAAATATGTAATTGAAAATGAGTTTTTAAAGAATGTATTTTTAAAAAATGTGTGTCAAACATGGGCTATGATATCATTTCACGTGTCTGAATTACTTAACCACTGTTTGGGCTCCATTAAAATTATAATTCATCTTTTCTCTCTTTTTATCGACCACACATTCTCTAATAAAATAATATTGCATGTAAACTTGAAACTTTTCCTTCCTCTTTAATCACACATTCTGCAAAAAAAATTACTATTCAAAAATACATTTTCCCCGAAATGTAATTAAAATTCCTTCCTCTTTAATCACACATTCTGCAAAAAAAATTACTATTCAAAAATACATTTTCCCCGAAATGTAATTAAAATGGAGGCCAAACAAGGGCCTACTTTCTTGTAGCAATCCAAATTCTCTTTAACGCATGCCATTTCCCAGTAACCACTGCCACAACCTAAGAAATGTGTGAATGATGAACCCTTTCAAGTTTAGTGCCAGATGCTTATTCTTTTTTAACATTAGAATATTCATACAAATTTAACCATCATGCAGAAAACAATAATGTGGATAAAAAACAAAAACTGTGAGACAGGAATCACATTTTCGTGAGTGGGCTTGTGCAATATCTCATATTTACATGTACAAGAGATGCACACACGTGCACACATTGGGAGAGAGATTACATTTGGCTCCGTTAAATTTCAATAGTCCACAACCATATGACGAACCCCACAACGAGGTCGTGATATATAAGCTGACAAGATGGCAATCAATCATTGTTTCTAATGAATATGTAGAAATTGACAACCTTTTTTTGTTATTGAAATGGTGACTCACTTTTGCTTATAAGGATATTTTTTCTGTCTCACTTTTTAATCCTCCTCAATTATCCCTTAGAAAGATTTATCTCTGAAAGATATTGCTATATATTCTGATAAACTCAAGGTTAATGCTATCATTCTATTTCATCTCTTTCCCCTTTGTACTTGTGTGTTTGACGTAGATTTAGAATCTCTATGTTAAAAGCTGTTTCGATTCTCAGCTTTGTTTCAGCCGCCAGTTTTGAAGTTCAATTCACCAAGCTGACTACATGGCTTTACGTCTTGGTTTTATTACAGTAAGTTGTTTTCTTTTGTCTTGGTTATTTTTTCCAGATCTTACTCAAAAGATTATGAGCAATGTTGCTTTGACTTGAGTGGTTTTAATATTAAATTTCTTGTGCTGTGAAGTAATAATTAATCAACTACATGACTAAAATTACATAGCTGCTAAAACTCCCTGTAGATGTTGATTGCATGAATTTATGCTATTTACAAGACATGAGATTCTTCCTCCAGGAACTGAGTTCTGATTTTGATATAAATGATCCAGCTAGGATACAGATTTTAATATAGATTTATTTCTGATTTATGCATGGGAAGCTTCATTGATAAATGTGCTTACAAGTGAATTTATCATACCAAAACTTGGATTTCTAATTCACTTTATATTGCCACAACAACAAACTCTTTGTTTCGGTGTCTGTTGCAGACTCATCAACTACCTTTCACCTATGATTACCACAATTACATGCTTCGAAGCACAGAGGAAGAATTTCGAGATATTGTTGGCATTAGGTATCCATGACATCATTTTGGAGTTTAATTTTTTTAACATTAATTAGCTCGATTGATTTTCTCGATTCATGATGTCGGCTTGTACTTCCATCCTTCAAAATTTGAAGCTTTAATACCTGTTAATGTGACAGGTGCTGCAGATTTGATATTCTTTCAATTGTGCATGGGATTAATTATATTTATAAGACATGTATGCATTTGTACTTCACGTGTTCTTAATTTGGCTTGAAGATTATGTTAACAACTTTGTAGCCTTACTCTTACGTTTATTTCAGTCTCATCATTTTCTTCACTTGTATAAATTCTTAAAAGCTCATTCATTCTAATGTATATTAGCTTTAATGGAGATTTGATAGGGTATTTAGATAGTGCATTTGACAGTAAGCTCCTCAACGTCAACTATATCTTCACTACTTGCTAGTATTAATAATTTTTTTTCCTAGGCTAATTTACATTCTAAACTATTTAGGAGATATTTCCTACTTGTAGAGAATTAAGAAAACTAAGTTGAGAAGGGTCGTATAACGAGTTGGTTTGTCCAATGATACCCTCATGTTAACTCTTTTGGAGAGATCTACCAATGTGACTGTTTGAACATTAATGAAATTATTCTTTATAAACGAGAGAGAGTATAATGTGTCTTTTCTATGGTATCTTTTGTGACTATGGCACCTTTGAAATATTTTCCAATCATGCTACATGTACATCATCTTTTACATCATTGTTTACATGGTGCCACGTGGCAACATATCATTGGACAGTTTAAAAAAAAAAACACTTTTCTTGCCCACAATTTTTTGAAAACAAAGGGGATGCCAAATTTGATGTAAGGAAAAAAATGTACATTTAGCATTATTGAATATTTCTCCACGTGACTTGTCGTGTTGAGCAACTGAACTTAATAGTGCTTTCACTTGGCACTCAATTAAATACTAGCAACTCTAAAGCTTAAAGCTAACTCTTGTCACAATTATGCTAAATGTCTATTAGCCTAATCAGGCATTGGGATGAGACATTGTTGCCTAAATATCTTCCACAGTTGCCCCAGGTCAATCTTGTTTGAGCATTTTCCTTTTCTTATGTTCGATACAAGTCTTCTAAGCAATAATGAAATGATAACCACTCAGTGCTTATAAGGCTCAATTCGATGAATTTGATCAGTTCAAACTGAGCAATTTGGCCTGTCGTTGGATGCACTTTAGGTTAGACAGTTATCACTTTTTTGTCATTATAACACGTACAATCATTTCTCTACTAATTCAAGAATATTGTACTCTCGTGCCATAGTTTCTTTACACAAAACTTGCATCAAGTCTGTTCAATACTTCCTATTAAGGCTTTCAAAACTTTTCATATAAATTCCATATGCATCTCTCGAGATAAAAATGCCGACATTCTTCATTTCTTCAGATAATTTTGGGAAGCAGAATAGATGATTGATTTATTCTTTTTTCTGACGTCTGTTATCTTTGAACTATTCACTTGTAGCTAATTCATTAAAAAATGCGGTAAAAACAAATTTCAACAATGCTTTTTTATTTTTCTATTCTTTCTCTAAAACAATTTTAACCATAAATCAAGAATGCAAATTAATCTAACAGCTCCTCCGTTCTTTTGCAGTGTTCCACTTTGGATTTTTGCCATGTTCTGCATTCTTCTAGGTTTTCATGGTAATTTCCACAAACCGACGTAAGAAATATAATCAGCGGATTGTTTGGTTGTGCTTCTCATTGATTATATTAGATGGCACTTTGGGATTGGTTCCATGGGATTAACTAGGCAGACACCAATGTTTTGGATTTTCCCATGCTGATAGAAAACATGAAGAGTCCAAGAAGGATTGTTTAGAGGGAGTGAATAAATAACCCATGACTTGAAAATGGACTTCAAAGCAAAAGCTTTGAGGCTCTTAACGAAGGCATCGCATGAAGGGGTCATCAACAACATTGGTATGAAGGGATCTAAATCCTAAGAACAGTAAGCCCTTCCTTGATGAAATGCCAACAGAATTGCATTTCCTTGCACATGTACACAAGGAAATGGTCACAGATTATGTTTTCTGTCTGATAGAAGTTGGAAGTTTGCCACCAGGCCCATCACTAACCAAAAAAAAAAGAAAGAAAGAAAGAATCAGTTTCCCTAAATTTGGTTGACAATCTAAAATCAGATTGTGGCTTCCTCCAAGTGTCGTCCTTCTAATATATTATTAATGATCACCTGAAAAAAATTGACAGTTTTTTTTTTTCCCTGACAGCCCCACTCACCTTGATTACCATGGGAGAATTTCCATTTACATTAAATTACATTGAACTCTGTTTCTGGATTACTCGTCTCTCTCTAATTTTTCTGAAGCCAAACAGTTTTTACCTATCCTTCAGGAACAAATGTTTACTTCTGGGTTTCTTTCCTTCCTGCAATTGTAAGTCTTTTACACTTATTGTTTCTGTCTAGTTGACTTGCAAAAGTGGAATTCTTTCTAATCTCTTCCTACCATCTTGTATCTCTGTGTCGCATGCTTACATCTCTTTCATGCTTTACCACTTTTGTTAATTGTCCTAGGGAAGTTAATCCTCCTGGTTGGCACCAAACTGCATCGGATAGTTGTAAAGCTGGCTGTTGAAATCGTGGATTCAAGTCAATGGACAGTATTTCATAAGTACAACCTGAGAGATGAGCTCTTTTGGTTTGGGAATCCTAGGCTTCTGCTGCGCTTGATACAATTTGTATCATTCCAGGATATTGAAATAAAATCTTTTGTGCATCTTCAAATTAGACATTAAACTAGAAGAACATCAGTCTAATCCAAAAATAGAAAAGAAAAAAAGGCATGGAACGAATATTACTTCAGCTGTTTGATTTTGCAGAATGCATTCGAGATGGCAGCATATATTTGGTCGTTGGTAAGATTTTGTATTCTTTCACAATCACCAAGTCACGTACTTGAGTAGAATTAATTTACCTTTTGTATTCTTTTTATTGGTTTTGCCCAGTGGGAAGTTAAGGGACCATCCTGTTATACTGAAAATCATAGATTTCTTGTAATCCGCTTGACATTTGGGTACAACACTGTTTCATCTAAAACATCTATACCATAATGATTTGATATTGTTCTCAGCAGCTGCCAATGCTACTCGTGAAAACTCAGTACAGGTGATTTTCTGCGGGTCGTTTCCCAGTTTTGGTGTAGCTTCATCACGTTCCCACTGTACGTTATTATTACTCAAGGTGAATAGAGAGCTGGATCTCTTGTTGACCCCTTCTCCTTCCATTGTTTCCCTCTACATTTTCACAATGTATGGCCCTTTTTTGCTGCAGATGGGTTCTAAATTTAAGAAAACAATAATATCTGAAAACGTTAGAAGATCACTTGGTGGATGGCGAAGGAAAGTGAAGAATAGACAAGCAGGTCCACCTTTCACTCTGTTAACTTCAACGTCAACCCCGTCATTGGCTTCTGCTGACGAGGAACAAACGATTCATGAAACTGTCAGCACAGAAGAATCCTGAGGAACATGGCCAAAACATAGTGTCAGGTCACACTGTCTCGACTGAACGTTGTCGAACTGATGAAATTTCTCCAAGCAAAGAGAAGCTCCAGGTTCCTTTTTCCTCCTCCACTGGATCATCCAACAATGTAAAAGATGGTTCTTTTCTTGTGCCAAGGGACCATCAACTATAGCTAGGCCTCTAGTTCTAGCTTTGCCATTCACCTGAACATTAACTTTGCTAGTTCAGGGAGTCCTTTGGTACTTATCATTTATACTTTCAAGCTTTTATCATTTGTATATATGCTTAAAGCCAGCTTTCCTTTATGGATTGAAGTTTAATTCATTCTAGCGAGAGCAATTAGTAACACGAAACAGAAATTGAAAGTAAGAGAAAAAGGAACGATTTAGAATGGTTCATTCTCAATGCAAGCGTTACGTTCACTATCAAAGGAGATGATTATGATGTAATTTTGGACTCCTACCCGTTCTCTTTGTTACTAGAATGAAGCTCAATCTAATACCTTGTATAAGAGGAAATATTAGGGTGATTTAATAAATATTCAAACTTTCCAAACTACTCTTGTAAAACTTAAAAATAGTTAAAAGAGTGTATAGTATAATTAATTAGACTTTACACATCCTCACCCATTTGATGGCAATTGTCGCACGGAATTAGATCGTAAAGAAATTATGTTGAAATAACTACATGTAATGGACGGCGTCTATTAGTTTAGTTGAATGAGTGTTATAATTTAAGTTGGTCAATATATTTTTTATCTACACATTATATAAATCCAAATTTATTGTTCACTTTTTATTCACACGTCTACGAGAATTCGCTATTTAAATACTTCCAACGACCACTAATTGCAATTGTAATGTGGCCGAGCTTTAAAATGATGAAAGAAAGCTGCGTATTTATTAGGTGAATGGAAGTGATGAAGAACACAAAAGGCGTTAGTGAGGTGCATTTAGGGTGAATGAATGATAAAGAGGAACTTTACAAAATCAACTTTGAATATAGAACGTAATTACACTTTATATATTGCGTTTTATGAATTCATATTTAAAATGCTATATTTTATAAGGTGGTTATATTGACACTATATTTTTATTTGTTGCATCACATTTTTATTGCACTTATGTTTCTCAATCTTTGTTCATCGTTGTGTTTATATCCTTGATTTTTTCTATCGTATTCTTATATTCAGTATCTCATTAATTAGCACATCTCGTCTTTGATGATAATTTTTGTCAAAGTATTTTGGTTCCATGCTTTGAAATGAGGAAAAATAATCTTTATTGCACTTTTGCATTTTAAATATAAGATCGAGGGTAGGTCATTTTACACCCTTCAATGGATTTTTTGGATAGATGTTGACTAAAGGAAAATTGAGGATAAAAATGACAAGAAAAAAAGTTAGGGATATAAGTGCTATAATGAATAAAAATTGAGAATTTTAAGTGCAATTAAAATGTATTGTAAAAATTAAAAATTGTTGTGTGAATATAATTACCATATTTTATATTATAGCAACAAGAAGCGTTATTTGATGTAGAAATATGCCCTTTTAAATAACAAAATATACCAAAATACTTTTAATTGAAATAACAAATCACTTCATGTATATTACCTTATGTGACACTTTGCATAGGAATAAATACGGAAAGGTACATGAACTCTCAAACTTGTATTTTATCCACACATGGAAAATGGAGTGTCTACATAGCAATGAGGTGAAGAACACTTTTTAAGTTAATTACGTGAAAAGTACATGAACTTTGCCTAGTATATCTAAACCATGTATGAACTTTACTCTATGTACCAGAATCATACATAAACTCAACTTTGTATCGAAGTCGTGCATAGACTCACAAATTTTTATATCATCCATACATGAATTAACTTTCTTATCTCAAATCTAACGAACAAAATTTGTATCCTTGCTCATTTGTAGTTTATTATCCTCATCTTACAATTCAAATTAATACTTAGATTTTTCAAAGAGATAAACCAAGTCAATCAATGTCTTGATAGTCATCTTTTAAAAACTTTAATCCAATTTACAAAGGACTGCCTTAAATTCCTTTTTTATGAATCATCGTAAACATTTCTCTTTCTCCAGAGTGTTAGGAAAGTGTGGGTCAAGATCGACTCGCAACTAAAGTGTATTTGAGAAAATTACTGCTAAAAATGAACATAAATATTTACGTGATTCATCCAATATAAGTTAAATCCACAGACAAGTATCCGATGATTTCGCTTTAGTAGGAAAAATTACAATAATCTTATCTCTGAATAGAAGGATATAACATCAACTAATCTCTCTTGTATTAGGAGAAACTAAATGGGAAATACTCGAGTGAAAACAATATTCTTCTCTCTATAATTTATGTATCTCTCCACTTCACAATTTTCTCTCTATTCTTTCAATTCCTCCATACGACTTGTGTGCATTTCTCCTTGGCTGCAGGCTGCAGCCTCCTATTTATAGTGAAAATTTCACCGTCTTCACTAATTGCAGCACCAAAATTTTCAACTAAAGATTCGGAAAAATTGGCTGTGCATTTCCTGTACATATTTCGGCTATACAATTTTTTCCACCCAATTCAACTCTTCCAATTTGGGCATTTAGGTCCGTTTGATTGTAAATGTGGAAAATTGGTGGAAAGAAAATGAATTCCAGGGAATTGAATTGCTTAAAAATTGTTTTATTGGGAATTGTAATTAATTGTGTTTGATTTGTATAATTTTCCATGGAAAATGTTGAAAGTTTGGTGTACGTTTGGCTTCGTTTTTTATGAAAATTGTCCATTAAAGTGATAATTTTTCCTACCATTAGGTTTAGAATTTGTTCCAATTGCCCAAAAAAAAATAATAATAATAAATAAATTTGAAAAATAAATTACCATACCGAATATCATTCGTTTGACTTTGTTTTGTATGAAAATTATCAATAAAAGTGATAAAAAAATTTTACCATTGTGTTTAGAATTTTTTTCCAATTGCCAAAAAAAAAAAAAAAGCCCACCAACCAACCTAGAAAATATTTTCCAACCAAAACATCAAGAAAATGTTTTCCTCCAAAAGGTGGAAAATTTGAAAAGTTGAAAAATATTTTCTCGGGAAAATTTAGCTTATCAAACACTGCAAAAGTTGAAAAATGAAAAATATTTTCCATTTTCCATGAAAAATCCGCTCAATCAAACAGGGCCTTAATCTGAAGTGGCTATCTAATGCATGAAGGAAAATTGTCTGTCCCTTTAGTCAACAAATGTGGCTTTAGCCACCAACATGGACTTAGACTTGAACTAGTTCATTAACTTAGCATCATGGCTTCCGATCTGAAGGGTTGATTGAACAATTTTCTAAACCTTAGAAGAAGTTTGTTGCGTGGATTCTCTATTAATTTTGATGAACGAAATTTTATTCATGTATGAATGAGGTATGAATCCGTGTATGATTTGATATAAAATCGAGTTCGTGTATATTTTGATATAGGTGGTAAAGTTCATTTACGATTTTGAAATATGGGAAAAAGTTCATGTACCATTCGCGTAATTAATTAGTTAAGTGTCTATCAAGTAAAAACTCCATTTGTCACGTGGAATAATCCATTAATTTTGACTACGGAAGAAGTTAATTCATGTATGAATGTAATTCGAATTCGTGAGTTCATGAATAATTTTGACACAAAACAAAGTTTATGCAAGGTTTTGATCCATGAGGTAAAATTCATATACTGTCTGTGTATTTAACCCCTTTGCATACCATCTTCTAAATATTAAATTCCATTAAATATTCTTCAATTAAAAGATGATTTTGACGTGAGATTTATAAAATTTATTATCTTCTATTTCTAAAATCCAAAATCAAACAATAAAAAATAATTTTAGTAAATTTATAGCATATAGAGAAAGATATAAAATACTTCATTTAACAATTCCAACATTTTAAAAACATATAAACTTCTTCATTGCTACCTTCTAATAATTTTTTTCAATAAATAAAATGATTTTTAATATTAACTAGTCAATGTTGGAACATGCGTGGCATGTTATTATGAAATAATTTTTTAAGTACTGTAAAAGTAATATTTGAATATGCGTGAATGTGAATTAATTTAAAATTAATACCAATGAATATATGTGTGGCAAGAATTTTAAATTATTTATTTAATTTTCAATAAAGTAAAACCGAATGTTAATTAGGATACATAAATGTAAATAATGAAATGCATTCTTAAATAAGAAATTAGAATTAACTTAAAATTAGAATTAAAAAACTGAAATGCATAAATAAAGATGAATATTAACTAAATGAATATAAATGTTGATTAATTGATATTAATAATAGAGAATTCATATTTTAATGAAAGCACACAGATGAAATGAATATGTTAAATATATATGTACATTGATGGTAACTAAATGGTTAAATCAACTAAATATATATTGAAAACAAAAGGTCGGATATTATTGAATTAATTGAATTATAGTATGGCTAAAATCGTCAAAAAAATAATTCACATTTGAAGAGATATTTAATTCCAATTAAGTAAAATTGAATGTTAATTAGCATACATGGACGTGAATAAAAAAATGTATTCTTAAATGTGAAATTCTAATTTTCTTATAATTAGAATGAATAACACTAAAATACATAAATGGAGATGAATATTAATTAAATGAACGTGAATATCAATTAATTGAGAATTAATAATATGGAACGCATGCATTAATGAAAGCATACATGTGAAATGAATATGTTTAATGTACATGTGCATTGATGGAAATTAAATGGTTAAGTAAATTAAATACATATTAAAAACGAAAAGTAAAGTATTATTAAAATAATTGAATTATAGTAGGGTTAGAATCGTCCAAAAAATTATTTTCACTTAATGTGATATTTAATATATTACAGATTAGTTATTATTTTGTATTTAAAAACTAATTTGTTATTCATTTTAATTTGGAATAATTTTGCAACTTAAAAATTTTCAAGATTGTATGCATAATTTTATTGGTACATATTTGCATAAGATTTTTTCTTTCATACAAAAAAGTTTCACGATCCAACCTAGTAGTAAGCGATTCGCCAAAAGCAACCAAAATATTCCTTGGTGAATTGGGCAAAAACTTGAACAACGTACATATATTTTTTTTAAAAAAGGTAAAGCCAACAGACATAAAAACTGGTGCTACTGTGATTACACCTCTCGATTTGTCGGTATATTGCAAAGAATGACATGGATTGGTGGGAAATACCATTCTAGTACAATATGAGGTGGGGCGGATGTTGGATTAGTAGGTATATATAATTGCCGGGATGATCCAAACCATTAGGAGCATAAAAAATTCAAATGGAAAAAATATAGCAAAATCAACCCAACCTACTAGGTCCTTTACGTACAAATAAGGGGAAGAAGCAATTTTATCCATCCCTAAATATAATTAACAAAATATATAATTCTCTATAAAAATAAAAATAAAAATCATGCAAATGATGTGGCGAAAATAGTCAATTGAACGTTAGTTTATGAAGGATAGATGAATGAGAAACAAATAAATTAATTTCTTAGATAAAATGAGTAATAATTTAAATTTGTGAGAATAAAAAAAAAAGTTAAAATATTATATGTAAAGTGTTACATAATGTAATATAAGGGTGCAATTTGTTATTTTTTGTATTATGGATATTGGTCTATTTAACTATTTTAATGACGAATTTGTAAATTTTTAGTAAATGTTTCTTTTAATTGCCATACTGTTATTAAATTTTAAAAAATACAGTTTGTAAAGTGTAAAAACATCCTATACAAAGGTTTATTTTGTAAATTTCCTATTATAAAATAAAGTGAATAATGCTAATACTCGAAGTGACCACAATTGCATGTAAATTATTAAAAGACGATCAAACTTGATTTGACCAACGAAATATAAATTTGTTTTTGGAATTCGTTGTGATTCCCATGATGATAATGACAATTGAATTTCTTGAAAATTTTATAGAAATTTTTAAATTAAGTTAGTTCCTCATATGGGTTCGTCGTTGGAGCAAAGGGCATAGCAAGAAAGAATAAACTTTACATTATTTCCTATTAAAATTTTGTATTTGTTATTTCAATCCAAATATAAAAAAACAAAAACATTGTGAAGCATAAAATCAATCGATTTGTTGTCTTTATTCTTTCCCAAAACTCTCATAATGAAGTCATAAGAGCAAATCCAATGGATATGCCAAAAATTCAACAGATTATTCGCATGGGGGTGGGGCCCACATGAGTAAAGTATTGAAAAAAAACCCCACCCCTGCTGTCAGTATCTGTTTTTTTTTGCCTTTCTGGAGCATGATTGAAGTCTCAATACCAACTGCCAAGCTCAGAGATAATTTAATCTATGGTTATTGAATTTTTTTAATAGGTTACTTGCTCAACAAAATTTAAAAGGTTACTTGTTATTCACATAAATTTGAACAAAGTTATTCATTGCTCACTGAATTTTGTTACTGGTAACATTGATAAAAAAGATACGAGTAATTGATGGATAATTTTATTTAAATTTGGATGAGCAACGAGTAATCTTTTAAATTTCGACGAGTAAGCAGTAATTAATAGTAAAGTTCGGTGAGCAAAGAGTAACTTTTTAAATATTGATGAATAAATAGTAACATATAACAAAGTTCAGTAACGATAGACTAAATATATGATACACTAAGCCCGTGTTTGGTCCGAATGAAAATCTGATTTTAATTCAAGTCAAACAATCAATATTAACTATATCTTTTATGAATCTCACAACTTTTTAATCACACATTTCAAAAAATTATATCACAATCTATTAAAAATCTAATTTTAATATCCACTGACACCCTCTAGATATACTCGCCAGACCCATCCCAAAGCATACAACGGTGAAAACTGAAAAGAAAATTAAGGCCGGCTACTAAATGACAACAATGACATTGAAGCAGAGTTCTCAACCTAGTTGGCGCAACATATTCGTTTGACTTGGTAAACTCCTTCAATATTTATTGAGGAGAAACCATTGAACATTTGTTTGCAATGGCCCTGACATTAAATTCTTCGAGTAGTATTATATGCAGTATCTGTGAAAACCCATAAAACCAAATCTAGGTTGGGGTTGAAAATGGAAACTTTAGCTCATTCCTTTACAGTTTTACTCTGCATTATATGTGTTCTTTGTTCAGATGGAGTTATTGGTGTGGATGGTTATATCAAATACAACACTGGGAGTGGCATTGTTGATGGCAAATTGAATGTTCATTTGGTTCCCCATTCACACGATGATGTGGGCTGGCTCAAGACAGTTGATCAGTACTATGTTGGATCAAATAACAGTATTCAGGTGTGCTTAATGAGTGCTTATGCAGTGTATGGGCGGACTGGAATTACTTTTTCTGATTCTGGGCATTTAATTGATGCAGGGTGCATGTGTGGAAAATGTTTTGGACTCGGTTGTTATGTCATTGCGCCGGGATCCTAACAGGAAGTTTATATTTGCTGAAATGGTAGCGATTTTGTGTTTAGTGCTTTATTTCTTTTGGATTAAGTCTATAAACATGTGAAATTTCGAAAGGATTGCGAGTTTTGAAAGGAGTTATAACTAGCATCCAATAGTATTTCATTAATGAAACTGTTTTTCAGGCTGCAAAGTTGTGCTTAATATAATTCGAAGGTCAAATTTAGTCTATATCAGTTTGCTTTTCTTATTGAAATTAATTTTCACAATCTATTACATCCGTTCTCCTCTATATGCCAAATAGCAGGTTAAATATAGGTCTCTGCCTGATTTTATGATGTAAAATGTGAGCTACTAAAGATTAGGAAAATTTCAGGGTCTAGTTAGACTCTTCCTTTTCTTTTTCATGTTGGCTTTGAAATCAGTCATATACTCTTCAAGATTTTGGGTTCATGTCTTTCACACTAAAAGTGATCTTATAATGAAAATAACTTGCCAATGGAATAAGTGATGCTGGAAAAATTATCACCGTGCAAGTATGAATGCATAATACACAAGTAAATTGTTAGTGCTGCATCAGCTCTCAGTTCTACTCAGCTGATAAGTAAACCACAAACCAATAAAAAAGGAGAGGAAATCTTTAGCATACAGAGCTGGGTGTAAAAATACACTGTGTCGAGCATATGCCTTAGGGTTGAAGTTCAATAGTACTAGGATCCGATGACAAATTGTTGAATAAGTTTCTTACTACTCTTTTAAAGATGAAAGCTGTGCATATATACTCTATCGTGTCGTGCATTATACATGATGATTTCACTGCTGTTAAAAATGAGTTGCTATTATAATAGGCATTCTTCAATAGATGGTGGGAAGAGCAAAGTCCAGAAATTCAAGAAGAAGTACGAAAACTTGTTGACGCCGGCCAGTTGGAATTCGTGTATGCTGATTGCTTGTAACCTATCCAAATCCTTTACTAGTGAAGTTTGGCATAAAACTGTTTTAATGACTATGGGTGCAGAAATGGTGGCTGGTGTATGCATGATGAAGCAACTACTCATTATGTAGACATGATTGACCAAACAACTCTTGGCCATCAACTCTTAAAGAGTCAATTTAATAAGACTCCTCGTGCCGGATGGCAGATTGATCCATTTGGACACTCTGCAGTTCAAGCTTATCTACTTGGGGCCGAGGTATTTAAAAGACAGATGTCGAAATTCAAAGAACTATCAACTTAACATATTCCAAGTCCATAAACCATAATATATGGACTGGATGTTGCACATTCATAAATCATTAAGTTTTTTGTTCTTACTTCATCTTTCATTTAATTATTTGTTTTTTGTTCTATAGCTGGGATTTGATTCCATTCATTTTGCACGGATTGATTATCAAGACAAAGCAATACGTAAGGAAGATAAATCTCTTGAAGTTATATGGCAGGCTTCCAGGACATTTGGCTCCTCTTCTCAGGTTAGGAAATGAAACTGCTGGTCCATACACGTTCTTTGTGTTAAAATGCTTCATTTGATTAATTTGAGATCTGGATCCTTGCAGATATATGCCAATGCATTTCCTGTTCATTATAGCCCACCAAGTGGGTTTGATTTTGAAGTAGATGAAGACTTCATTCCAGTCCAGGTTCCATCTTAAGCAAACATCAGTTAGTCTCAAAAGTTTTCCTATGTTCATATGAGCCCATACATAAGCTTCTCTACTTGTTAAAATGCAGGATAATCCCCTTCTTTTTGACTTCAATGTCGACGCACGAGTTAATGATTTTATTAGTGCTGCAATGATTCAAGTAAATTCCAATATTTCTCTTATTCCTTATATTCAACAGTCACTAAATCTTCTAATCGACAAATGCATGGATTTAGAAGGTAAGACTGAGTAGTATGCAGTTGATGACCATTTTGTCTTTGATACATAGGCAAATGTGACTCGAACTAATCATATTATGTGGACGATGGGTGATGACTTCCAATATCAATATGCTGAGTCTTGGTTCAAGCAAATGGACAAACTAATTCATTACGTTAACAAGGTATTATTTTTTTGCTTCTTTGTTTTCTGGAAGAGACACTGAGAAGAAGGATGACTTCAGATAGAAAACTAGACAAATTTGGAAAATAAATTCCCTTAACAAACTAATTTTATTTTGATTCATTTTTCTTCCCAGAAGCTTCTTCATAAATTTCATAGTTTCTTTGGTGGATCTCTTATTACCCAAAGAAAGTATATAATGTCACTGCAAAACCCAAGCGACTAACATGAAGACGTTGAGGGGACAGAAATCGAGAAAGAAGGACTCGAAGCAAGCTTTTTTAAAACTCTTTTTGAAGCCACATATGTAATAATGAAAGAAACTTGAAGAAAGTGGGGATTTCTTTCTTAAACCTCTGACGATTTGAAACTATCTTCAACTATTAAAAAACTGCATTTTGAAAATGCATGTTTGAATGAATCAGTCATTAATTTCTGAAACTGGATCAGTTCATAATCTGGAGAACGAAAATCCAAGATAACCAATCTTATGGAATCTCATGTCTAATTCTATAATGACATTTCTACCTCTAAGAAAGCTTAATTATACAGGATGGCAGAGTGAATGCATTATATTCTACCCCTTCTATATATACCGATGCAAAACGAGCTGCCAGTAAATCTTGGCCTCTGAAAACTGATGATTATTTCCCGTGAGCACTTCTTAACTCTTTTCTGATTTCCTCTGTTCTGCCGTTCTATTTAATTTGATCCACAAAACTGATTTTATGTCTGTTGATTTTCCACAGATATGCAGACAGAGCGAATGCATACTGGACTGGTTATTTTACAAGTCGACCAGCCTTTAAGAAATACGTTCGTTTTCTGAGTGGATATTATCTGGTAAGGTTGTACAATCCCATTCTTCTGGGATACATAATGAGTCAAATTGGACATAGTCTCTAGCTCACATTCTAGGACTTGATCATGTCTCCTAGCTTATATCGTGTATTATTCAAGTTAGTTTTTGAACTGCATTAGAGTTAATAATGGATCAGCCTGTTAGTATAAGATTATTATCACTATAAGTAGGTGTAATCTTATATCCCAGATTTCAGTCATGTTAAGAGAATAGCGATAATAATCTGAATCTTAAATCACAGCTTCCTCATGAGCATATCCATAATAACCTTTTTAAGTTAACTTATCCCAGTTTTAGCTTCAATAATGATTAGTATTGTGAAACATATTATAATAATTTTTTACGCGCTTACATAGGCAACTCGGCAACTTGAGTTTCTGATTGGAAGGAGATCAGCTGGTCCTAATACTTACAGGTTAGGTGATGCTTTAGGAATTGCACAGCACCATGACGCTATCACTGGTACTGCTAAACAGCATACTACAAACGACTATGCAAAACGCCTAGAAATTGGAGCATCAGAGGTGGAATTTAACATATTTCTTCACTATAACATATGTGTACACACCCAATGGATGTTATTCTTCATCATGTTTTTAAGTTTCTCATATATATATGCTCCAAAATGTAATTTAACTTTTGTAGGCAGAAGTGACTGCTAATTTAGCTTTGTCATGTCTGGTTGATTCAAAATTGAATGGCCAATGTGCTAAACCTACGACAAGCTTTAGTCAGGTGACATTTCACTTTTTAGAAGTTGTTTCAGTTTCTGCATGAATGTTAGTGTAACAGTTAATCTAGTCATCATATAGTTTTCAGATATAATTGGCTCATTGTTTTATGCCAATTTGACTAAACGGCCTTATATCCCAGAAACAGCTACAAACTGTCATTTTATTACTGAAAGACCTTTCTTATTATGTGGTTATTTCTATTCTTGAACTTTCAGTCTCAGAAGTTCACTCATGAGTTGATTTATAGTTTTTTCTTCTGCATGGAAGACATTTTATTTATTAGAACCAACTTCTTGAATTGCAACTGAGCAAATGTTTAAATTACCTCAGGTGAAATGTTCATAAACATTGTCCTCTGATCCCTTTTTAAGGATAAAACTAGACTGAAAGAAAGATACGAAGCAGGAGAATGCAAAACTGATTGATGAGAGAGAGAGAGAGAGAGAGAGAGAGAAGAAGAAGAAATATATTTTCAAGTATGTTTTTGGAGAGAAATTATAGGGACGAAGTATGGTGTGATGGAGGGGGGCTGGTGCTTGGGTGAGGGTTGTGGTTCTTACGGGGTGAGTTTGTGGAGGTATATTCGACGAGGATGGAGTGACTTTCGGGATAGATTGACTTTTGTGGTGGGAAATTGTAATAATATCAGATTTTGGGATGATTGTTGGTGTGAAGATCATCCGCTAAAGGTGGGGTTTCCTTCCTTGCATCGCATTACTATGGTGTCTTATGCTATGGTGAATGACGTATTAGCCACAATGAGAGTTACAGTTGGAATATTACTTTTCAAAGGGGTTTGCAGGATTGGGAATTGGATGATTATGCACTGTTTTTAACCTCTTTGTATGAGGTGCAAATTCGGGTAGGAGAGGATGATCATAGTCGATGGAGGTTGGCACAGAATGGTATGTTTTCAGTTCACTCTTATTTTAGACCCCTTTTGGAATCTGTGGAGAGTTCATTCCCCTGGAAGATGGTGTGGCAATGCAAAATGCCTCCACGGGTGGAATTTTTATTGTGGATGGTTGTGAGGGGATATGCATTAACGAGTGTTGTTATATGTATAGGAGTGATGGGGAGTACTTGTTCATTCACTCTAACGTTGTTCGTTGGTTGTGGAATAGTATTCTGGCTTCTCAACATATAGATTTGGTGTTGCCTAGACGTATAGAGGACGTATTGTGGGCATGGAGGAGAAAATATCGTGATAAGGATAGCAAGTTTGTATGGAATCTTATCCCGAGATGCATTGTATGGTGTGTGTGGAGAGAAAGGAACAACCGATGTTTTGAAGACCAAACACGAACCACAAAGTAGATTAGAGAATTATTTTATTTGACTTTGTATACTTGGTTTAATGCCGCGGCTAGTAATCCTATAGATGAGCTGCCTAATTTCACGTCTTTTCTTTCTTGTTTAAATTGATAATACACTTACCATGTATTCTTTTTTGATTAGTAAAATTATCTGATTATCTATAAAAAAAAATTGTTGCTGTGATCTGATTGATATCTTATTAAGGTTAATTACATGTTTGGAAATGGATTGTGTACATCTTATAGACATCCTTAGCTGATTTGAATGGTTCTTTGGTTTTCTTTAGGCTAGAAGCATTCTCAAATTCTGATAATCAGTTTGTCCATCTTGGCCTAATGCTGTGTTTTCTTTCTTTTTCACCTTTCTCATTTGTGAACAGTGTCAGTTACTCAATATAAGTTTCTGTCCACCAACAGAGGATGATATTCCACAAGGAAAAAGTTTGGTAATATTTTCTTTTTCTTATGAATCTGTCTCACTGATTTAATGCCCTGGAAACTGTATCAGTAGGTATATATTTCTATATACAGGTTGTGGTGGCATACAATTCACTTGGATGGGAACGTACTGACATTGTCAGAATTCCTGTGAGTGTTTCCTTCTCTTCTTTTCAACCTTTCTATGTTACAACAATTGTGGAATTCTATAATTATACATTAACTGCAAAGATCGAAATGCATAACTGATGAATGCCTGAAATTCGTAAAATCTACCATAATATATGCAAGGACATTAAACCCAGAAGAGTACTCCGGGATACATGGTCCATTTCAGTGAATTATGTTTTCTGGGTGTAGACAATGATAAATCTAATCAAATTACATGCAAGCAGAATTTTCCCCATCACATTTTTGTAAAAAGCTTTCTTAATAATCCTTATTACACCCTTCACCACCATCATGGGTATAGGAAAACCAGTTAAGTTCGTACTTTAAAGCCTGGTGGTCCCCGTTTTCCCATTCTAAAACACTGAAAATACAACGGTGAGTCATTTAGTCAGAGGTCATAAACCCATCCAAATACAAGACATCACAAAAAGTCTCCACCTTCCATGTGTTTCCATGTAGACTTTGTCAGCCTGCAAGTGCTTTCACCTGGAGTTCTGAACATTAATATACTCCAGGTAATGCTTGAACTTTACCAATCCGAAAAATTAGCCATCATCTCTTCAAGTTGGTTTGCCTTGCTCCTTGATAGTAAAATATTGATGCAACACGTTCTAATATGACAACATACACATCATACAACCATCAGATTTTCTTTCCTACTCTGTTATAATAAAAAAGTTATGCAAAAGAGAGAACATTTAATCAAATAATTTAAAACGGGCATTAGCATAATTCACATACAATTAAGCGTAAGCAAAAATAATGATATAGCTTTACGGTTTCTGAATGGACACTCAATACTTATTAGCTCAGATCTGAGTTGTATGCTCAACTACTTGCTGTTATTTCCAGTGTTAGTATCGTGCTCCAACAATCTCTTTGTTCTCAATTATTTGACACTGTCACACACTTGTATTTTTACGTCTATATTTCTGTTCTTTTCTTTTTCCTATAGCATGGTCACATACATTGGATTATCTGCATGTAACAACCAGATGATTAATTTACAGGTTAATGATAATAACCTAGTTGTTAAAGATTCCATGGGAATGATTATTCAGTCACAATATGTGGAGTTGGACAATGTTACGAGCAACCTGAGAAGCTTCTATGTCAAGGCATATATTGGAATTTCACCTAAGAAAGCTCCCAAATACTGGCTTTTCTTTCAAGCATCTGTGCCACCTCTGGGTTGGAATACTTTCTTCATTTCTAAAACATCTCGGAAAGGTACTAGTCCTACCTTTTTCTGAACAATATTCCCTTCTTTTAGCTTTGCTGCATGCTATATCGTCTAAGTTCAACATCTCCACATTCAATTTCTGATTATTGGCAATTTATAACTATTGAGCATATAATAAAATAGAAAATGATTTAACAAAGTAAAAGAGCTATATCATTGTTTTCTTACTCGGACTTCGGATTGTCAAAATGCTAAAGATCATTACTTTGTTAATTACTTTATTAATCTTCATCTCTTTATGATTATGGTAAAATGATGTTTAACATAACAAAACTGGTTTAGAATGCTTATTCAACTCCATTTGATATTGTTGCAGAATTTATTCAGCATTTTTTATGTACTTACTGAGTTTATGATCATTGGGAATCTATGAGATGTATACCGGACTCATTGTCTGATTGCCAATTGTCTTACATGGGTAACTATGTGTTTAGAAGAGTTGGAGTAACATAGTTTCTTCTACAACGATGCAGGAAATAGTAGAACTATGTATGTGTCTATAATGGATAGTCCAAAAGAGGAGACAATTGAAATTGGGCCGGGAAACTTGAAGTTGTCCTTTTCTTCAGCATCAGGGCAACTTAAACGCATGTTCAATTCTAAATCTGGGGTAAGACCCCACAGTAAAATGAGTATGATATTTGTTTGATTCTCTGTTGCGCTGGTATCCATCATCAGCAGATTATCCGTATGAAAAGAATGTCAGTGACAATGAGATATGCTGATTGAAAATCAGGAAAGCACATACAAATTCATTTTCGTAAAACAACTCATTTTTTTTATGACTTATAATAATTAATTCATTGCTGTCTTGACCATTTCCATGTTCAATAAAAGCGATTGGAACTTCCTAGAATTGCCCTAATAATCGTCCTCAGCATGATAAAGAACCAATTTTTCTACAAAGGTTTGATGAAATTTATCAATCAAATCTTGCCTTTTGGGTTTGTTCGTACATTTTGTGAAATTGAGGCATTAGTGGTACCATTGCTTATTACTAAAAACTTTAGAACATTGTTCACGTTTTTTTAAGCCAGTGTCTTAAAATACCTCGTCCAAATGCTGCCCAGTTTTTGTGATGCCAAATATTTTATCATACTTAATGGCACGATAGGATTTGAGTGAAATTATTAGATAGAGCAGAAACTTCATGAAACTATTTAATAGTCTCCTTTCATGCTCTGGGCAAAATTTTTTAGTGTTTGAGAGTACTACAGTAGAATGACAGTGAAATTTGCACAAGTTTTGTTCTGTGTTTAAAACCATTATACATAATAAGCTGTCTTAACATCAAAGTTATTCAATATGCTCTCTTTAACTTAAATATGGTGCTATAGATTGGTTAAATGCTTTCAGTGTAATAGATACGCACACCAAGATGTCTAGAGTTTTCTTTTCTTTTAATTTATATGGAAGCATTTAGTTTGACCTCTGATCTGATAAGCCTGGGAGATGTCTTAAAGAAACGCCCTCGCTTATATATGACTAATGTGATTTTACTAGATTGATATACCAGTACAACAAAGCTATCTTTGGTATGCTTCAAGTCAGGGAGATGCTGATCCCCAGGTACATACAGAGTCACTTTTATGTAATACATTATGCATGTACTAGTCCTACGTTTAAATGGATCCAATAATTGCTGTGTTAATCATATTGTCTCATGCAGAGTTCCGGCGCATACATTTTTCGACCTAATGGATCGCCACCTCAAGTTGTCTCGAGATCAGTGAGTGATCTTTTCTCCAGCTAAGAATAGGTGTTACTTTAACTGTATAGGTGGTCCAAGTAATAATTAACCTTCCAGAGCAGTGGATCATTAGTTTATCCTGTGCCAATTGGATCTAAAGCTAGCATGCCGTACTTTGCTTCTTCTTTTTTTATTAATTTCACAAAGTTAGCTATTAATACTTGGTATGCTGATTGCAGGTTCCTTTGAAGGTCATACGGGGACCACTTGTTCATGAGGTTCACCAGCAATTCAGTTCATGGGTTAATCAGGTTGGGGATTTTTTTTAGTTATAAATCTAATCTCTCAAAATCTTATTAACAGAAATTTATTCAACTTTTGTCAAAATGTTTTTATTTTTGAATAATGTCGGTTTGCAAATCTCATAATTTAACAGGAAATATATCACAAGAAATCATGTATATGCAAGTATATCTCCAATATACACTAAAGTTGGCCTTATTCTGTACTATTCACTCATCTTCAATTTTTTTTCTTTTTATTGGGTGGAGGAAATTCTTATGCATATCGCATGTAAAAAATTCGATCTATCTACATTGTTTTTTACAGTCATTGTATCCCTTTTCAGAATGTGTTCATGTAATAACTTTCAGATAATTATCCCTTATCAGAATGTGTTCATGCATTAACTTTCAGATAATTAGAGTTTACAAAGATAAAGATCATGCTGAAGTTGAGTTCACTGTAAGTTGGTCTTGTTGGCCTTGCCTTTCCTATGCTAAATTTTTATATTTCTACTGTGATTTGACATTTTTTCCCCTTTCTATAAGTATGGTTCTGATACGTAATTCTCATTGAAGATTGGTCCAATACCTACGGATGATAGTGTTGGGAAAGAAGTTATTACAAGAATGACAGCTAATATGGCCACAGAAAAAGTGTTCTACACCGATTCTAATGCAAGGGACTTCCTCAAACGGGTAATTCTTTCAATATTCTTCTCTTTCATTTCTGTAGATCATGCGGATCTGAAGGCGTCTTCTTTTAAGAAATTCTAGTATTTGTTTTCTTGTGTATCTTCTTAATTTGTCATTCGATTAGCAAATACGGCATTTGAATTAGCTGTAGATGTTTTGTTTTTGTTCCAAAAGATATATTGTTACGCTTTATTCAAAGAGTCCACATGTTAATTCGCCATGCATGAAGACGAATGTTGAGATTGTACACTTGAATTATACTCTTCTCATTCAAGAAGTGGTTTTCGTAATTAACTGGCCACATTCTTCTGTAATTTTTTGACTTAAGGAAAATAATTTTCCATATTCCGTGAATTTTGCTTCGGTAATATGAATAGCTAAACTGTGGTAAATGGAAAAAAATAACACATGCAATTCTCTAGGCATGTGCCTGTAATGAAATATTTTCTTACAGACACCTTGTCGCTCTATTATTTGGTTTTTCCTTTTCTTGCTGTAGGGGTAATCTCAATTAGATGTCATCCCCACCTATTTGACTTCATTAACCTATGGATTTTCAGGTTCGGGATTATAGACCCGGGTGGCCCCTCACAGTTACTCAACCTGTAGCAGGAAACTACTATCCAGTAACTATCCTGACTCAATTTTTTAATTATGATTTGCAAATTTAACTTAAAGCAAACTTAGAATTCTTGTATTGTGAATGCAGTTTCTAACCAATTGCCCTACTTGTCAAACTGACAAGACATGTCTTATTATGAAAGACACAGACTCCTTAGACCTCACTATAGAGATGAGCTTGCACTATACAGTGGGTTCTCTGAGTTAATGCAAGGTTGAGGTTTTTTGTACTAAAGACTAGCAAGGATCTGGGAGGACGAGATCTGTAACGTGTGTGCTGAAATAGAAGTATTGATTGAATCCCTTTTAGGTCTCAAATCTAGATCTCCCTGATTTATAATAATTTGACGATTTGAAAGAATAAGAAGAAATAACAGGATTAGAGATAACATTTTTCTGAGGTCAAACAATAGGCAGAATGTCAAAATTTTCATTAATCCATCTATGTCAGTACGTCTTCCTGTTTGACTACCTGATTTTTATGCAGCATGATCCTCAGTCATGTTGCAACGTTGCCTTTGTCTCTGTAATTAACTTAATTATTGGAAAACTTCTCAGAAGGGCGGATATCATCACTTTGCTTTGCCATGATGGTTTGTTTTGGTTCAGCCCATTTTTAGTAATAATGGACTTGAGTCAATTCATATTTCTCTGCTTTGTTATGTATCTAGGGTTGATAGTGCTAATCTCTTAGTACCTCAGAGGTAACCTATGTTTCAATTTCATAACTGTTTTTCCAAGTAATGAAGTTTAGAATCTTGTGCATTTAAGCTTCACCCTTGCTGAAAGGCAGAGTATCATTGCTAACATTACAAGGAAAACATCACGTGCCCACATGCATTCCCTATCATGTGTGAACATGAGTCATCCGCAATATTCAGGATTTCTTTCCAGGATGCTGGCATATTTGTTAAATTTAGCCCTTGTTTAACGAGGAATAAAATCAAATTGCTAGTAGATTTTGATAAAAGTTGATGAAGTGTGTGATTGAAAAGTTGTGGTCCCATAAAATGTATGGTTAAAATTAATTGTTGACTTTGATTTAGATTAACATCAAGATTTCAATCAATACCAAATGGGGGCTTAGTTTCCAAGTTCAATATGATACCATTTTGCACTTCAGAGGAAACTTAATGGCCTTTTGCAATTTGATTGGCATTGGTTTTATTTCTGCTTTTGTTCAAAAAGTTTGATTGTGATTATAAAGTTTTCTTTCTTTCTGTTAGATCAATCTTGGAATTTTCATAGAGGATAAGGAATCTGAGTTCTCTGTTTTGGTTGATCGAGCAACTGGAGGAGGCAGCATTAATGATGGAGAAATTGAATTGATGCTTCATAGGTATGCCAAATACTTCCAACTTGTTTCATTCTTTGATCCTTTTTGTTATAAAATTCCGTAGTCTGATAATTACTTTATGCAATTATATTTTCCTGATTTTGAATTTGTTATTTATTCAGGCGCATTCTAAATGATGATTCTAAAGGAGTAGGTGAAGCACTTGATGAATCAGTATGTGTGGATAATACATGTGAAGGATTAACGGTATGAATTATGTGCCAAGAATAGTTGGAAAATTCTTTTCTAGTGGAGAATATGTACTGCTGTTCCAAATGATAAGATTTAGGCTTCCCTGGTAGCATCGAAGCATATTTTCCAAAACTATAACTTCAAACTATTGAAGGATAAACTAGTGACCATGGGCGAACTTGTTGCTAAATGTGAATTCCGGGAAGTACATGAACATCAACGAGCATATTACTGATTAGAGGGCTTCTACTAAGTTTTTAATTTGGACTAGAGAGCTTTGAGACATAATTCTTTTTTCCCATCTCTGTCAGATTCGCGGAAATTATTACATGAGTATCAATAAACTTGGTACTGGATCCCGTTGGCGCCGGACAAGTGGTCAAGAAATTTATTCACCCCTGCTTTTAACCTTTTCGCATGAGGTAAGTTTAGGTCTTGTTGACAAAAGGATCAGGTATTAAATCCTGTTATCTCATAACCTAGCACTTCTTGTTGCAGAGCACTGAAAAGTGGAAATCTTCTCATTCGATAAAGGCCACATCAATGGCTGCAAATTATAGTTTACCTCTTAACGTTGCATTAATTACATTACAGGTGATTGCTTATACTTCCATCCAGTCTTGTGCATAATTTCAACCCTCTGATCTGTTCCTGACTCTTCTTTTTTCAGGAGTTAGACGATAAAAGTGTGCTCCTCCGTTTGGCACATATATATGAGGTGAAGTCCATCTTTCTTGAGCTTCCGGTTAATTCTGCTGCAACAAATAAAAACTAATGTAGTCAGACCAAGTTATTAAAGGAAAGTGAAGGCTATCACAAATTTTAGGGTGTTTCTTTAGGATATCATTACATAAAAAAGAGATATTTGAACCACTGTCATCTGAATATAAAACTGCAATCCTATAAAATAGTATCTTGACTGTAATTTTTTAAAATAATCTTCTTTGACAAAATGCTGTATAACTTATTCATGCTAAAAATTCTGTAGGCTGGTGAAGATACAGAATATTCATTGCTTGCGAAAGTTGAACTGAAGAAGTTGTTTGCAGGAAAAACGGTATGTATGCTCTACAAATATTACACTCTTTCATAAAGACATTCAGATGAGGGGGATTTTCCTCTTTAAATATTTTTCTGCTTGTCCTAATTTATTAATGGATAACTATATTCTAGATCACTCTCTTGGCATTTTGCTCACCAAGTACATTACATCTTATTCTTCGTCCGTACTGTCAAACAATGCACACTCCACTGAAGGGTTTCAGAGACTGATGTTTAGAGCTCTAGTTCAAAAATAAATGATAAGAAATTTCTCAGTTTATATTGAATTTCTCTTTGTAATTCAGATAAAGGCATTTAAGGAAACAAGCTTATCAGCAAATCAAGACAAGTCAGGAATGAAGAGTATGACTTGGAAAGTCGAAGGTCAAAATGGCAGCGACTCAAATCCGATTAGAGGTGGTCCAGTATACATGTCAAGTCTCATTGTTGAGCTTGGTCCAATGGAGATCCGGACTTTCCTCTTGAGATTTTAAAAGGGCTGCCCCTCTAACCAATGGAGTCTAATATTCAGTGACGTTTACGGTTTTCTTTAGGACTTTGAAGAATAAAATTTGCCAAGCGGGATGATTCTGTTTATGTTGCATCAAGATTTGTGGATCAGTAAGATGCCCAAAATGAAAAGACGAAATGCTTATGCTACAAAGAACAATTGGTTGTCCTCCCAAATTTGACAACATTCTGTTTGTATTTCTTGGCTCTTGATAGCTACTGCCAATGATAGAATACTGGAGAATGAGCTAAAGAGTTAAATGAACAAGTGTAAATGATTGCCATTTATTACAGAGATTATGAAATTATCTATTTTGTTTGCTTGCTTCCTAAGTCGCACGACACATTATCACGTGATTTTTCAAAAAATTAGGACAAAGATACTTCTATTTAGAATTCTTTTAAATTTTAAATTCAAATGTGATATCTTTATTTTTAAACCTTTTAATAGAGGACGCGGATGTGATATTGAACACTTGGTTGAGGAATATCCCTAAAGTATCCCTTGAGTGTTAGACATTTAAGAAATATATAAAAGGACATGCATGTGACTTGTCGGCTTATGTCAGTGTATTCAACACGACACGACACAATACGTGTTGGACATGAAAATATCGTTCCAGTAGCAGTGTCTATGCATCATAAATTACGTCTTTACTAATATCTTGTTAAATGGTTCAAGAGACATACAAAAAGCATGGACGCGTCAAGAGATTTGCTACGACAAGGATGCATATGATTTAGATCAAAAATCATTTCTATATTTTTAGCAATTTGTTCAAATTGATTATTACAGAAAGTATTTTAACTTTTAATTAGAAAGCAATAACAAAACTCTCTTTGTTAGTGTATAGTTGCTGCTTCACGTGTCAAACAATTGAAAAATAGGCTTATTTGCACAAATGGTTCTCAACTTATGGACTCGCTTCGAAAACACAACCCTTCCTTTCATTCTTGACAGTGATATCCTCGTTTTAATTCAACCTTTTGCTATGCATTTGATCCCTCCTTTCAACTATTGTTTAGTTGACTGTTAAAAAGTCTAATCTTGATGGAAAGACTATAACACCCTTTTAATTGATATGATATAATATAATATTAAAAAAAACATAAGAATTGAAAACAAAAAGAATTGGAAAAAAAATGAGAATCTATCTACAAAGAAAATTCTATACGCATGGATTTCAACCTTGAATAAAAAAATTTCACATTTAGGCAGCCTCGGATATCAATACCCAGAGTAATTATATTCACACTACATTTTTTTTAGTACACCAATTTCGTGTTTGAGCTCCATTATTCCAATTTTTTGCCAACTTCATTTTCGGCATTGTGGGGACCACATTGAATGAATTGTCGATAATTCCGAGACAAACACCATCCATGGTTGACTGTTGGGGAGTTGTGTCAGTTACAAAAATCTGATTTCCCAATTTACCTTTCAAGTAAATGGTGGGAGGTTATTTATAAGTTAAGAAATGGCAAGGTTATTTTTTGGAAATTGGTTTTAAAAAAAATGAGGGTGTTTTTGACCTTTTGAATTTCAACGTTTTCTGCAACAATTAAAATGTTTGATAAAGTTATGTGCACTTGTAATTTTTTAACAATTAATTTATTGTTTTGAAAATGAGAGCTCATTAAAAATTGAAATAATGGGGTTCAAAGACATGCTAAATTTTAAATGCAACGAAACTCTCCAACCTACCTATGCTCGGATATTTGTTTCCAAAATTTTTAAGTTGTCATTTTTATTAGAATTCAATTAATTAGCAAATATTGTGCTTGATAACGGTTTCTTGTCCGAATATTATGTTACGTGCATTGAGATAATGAGCAAATATTTTGTCAAACTTTTGTGTTCGATATTTTTTGCTTATTTAACTATAGAATGGACAAATTAGTGTTTTTACCCCCTCGTAACATACTTTTTGAAAAAAAAAAAAAGTGCTAATTAATGGATGGTTGAATGACAGGAAAAAAAATGAAGATATAAATATGGCAATGAAAAAGGTTACGAACCTTCATAACAATTAAAATGTAGTGTAATAAATAAAAAATTATAGTGTGAATATAATTAGGGTATTTATATTTGCACCATAGTTTTTATTTGTTGTTCGACATTTTAATTACACTTAAGGTCATCAATCTTTGTTCAATTGTAGCATTATGTTTGCAACTTTTTATTCCGAACCTTACACTAAGTAACATATCTCTTATCTGAAAATGATTTTCATCTAAAAAGTTCATTAGGGGTCATAAACCAACTTATTTTTCATATTTTCAAAATAAATAACTACCGAAGTGCAAAAAAATATTTTTTTTTCTCAAGAACACAAACAGAATATTGTGACACAAATCATTAAAAACAAGGTTTATTAATTAATAGAATGTTATAATTTAAAATTCAAAGCGAAAAGTGCTATAATTTGTAAGCTTGAGAACTTTAATTGAAATTAAAATGTGGTGCAAGTACAACAAATAAAAATTGTGGTATCAATATAACCATCCCTAAAATCGATCTTTCAAGGTCAATTATTCACATCACAGTTAGTGATGGCCCCCGCCCGCCCGCCCCGCCTTGCCTTAGACGGGGTGGGTGCGGGGCACGAGCCGCCCCGTTTCCTGTCCCTTTTTTAAAAAAATTTTAGTTAATTAATTATTTTTTTATAGCTAATTACTTTTTATTTTTATTTTTCACGGGGCGGGTTCGGGATGGGGCACCCCGCCTCTCCCCGTGACCATAGCACCCCGCCCCGCCAACCCGTTCGAGACGGAAAAAATTGCCAACTCTAATCACAGTTTTTATTATCTACACTACATTTTAATTGCAATGAAAATCTTCAATTTGTGATCATTTTTCATTTATGTCTTCAAATTTTTTCGTCGCATTTTTATAATTAACCTTCAATTAATTGTCATGTCTTATCTCTGGTGACGATTTATGTCCTAATAAATTAAGAATAAATATCGTGTCCAATTTTTGTATTTATAATGCGAGAGGCAAACAAATCTTTTTACACCCTCCTAATGTTTTTATTTTTTTATTTTTTTTTTGGATGATATTCGAAATAATTAACAAGATGTGCAAATTAGTAGAATGTTGAAGATAAAAATATGATGAAAAATAATTAAAATTTATAAAGTTCGCTTTGGAATAATGAAATACAGTTCAAAGTTGAAGGATATACAGAGAATTATTTTTTAAATTTGGAGAACTAAAACTTTGGCCTTAACCCAAATTCCAAGGACTGAAATCACCAGTATTTGCGCGGGTGGCTTCTGAGACCGAGACGGTTAGTCGTTCCACGCATGGGCCAACCGTCCCTCAACATGCACTTCAAGTCTCCAATTTACTTTCGCTCTCTTTTTGTTGTTTTTTGTGGCCAAACTCGAATTATCTTTTAGGTAATTATATTCACGTCACACTTTATATTCGATTTACACCTTTTGTCCCTAGGATAATTTTCGTTCCAAAAATGACAAAAAAATAAATAAAATTGTGCCTTATATTTTAAAATAAGCATAAAAACAATAAATTAAAAATTTGACGAAAATATTTACTCCTCATTTAAAGCACTTTAACAGAAAACTTGGATAAAAATAGTCGTTAATAACAAAATATGCTAATTAATTAAAGATTACGAATAAGAAAGCGAGTAAACAATCAAAAGTAGGTAATGACGTTCGTCATAACTATTGATATGGTCATTTTTTATCAACCCCGAACAACTCGAGGTTGTTTCCAGTCATATAGGGAGTTTACCAAAGGTGTCATCCTCGAACTTAATTGCCGCATCTGACAATTCCACGTCATCTCGATTTTTTACGTTCATCCATTTCTCTACCTCAAAAACCATACTTTAGTAGGACTCTACTTATATCTTCAAACTTATCTAATTCCGATAAGGTTGAATCCCACTAGAACATATCTTAATAGAATTTCAATACATTCTAAAACTCTAAAAAAGATAAGATACCCAATAATCTAACCCTCCTAGGAGTGTACCACCTGTTCTATAAATATATGACCACAATTCATTATTCAGGTATGTTTTACATTTAATTTATAGTCTTACACATATATTTTCCCCTTTTGCTAACTTAAGCATCGGAGGGGCAACCCTTTGTTTCAAGTATCAAAGATTTTGTTCGTGATCATCCTCATTCATTAAGCTCGAGAATCAACATGTGACGATTTTTGGTATCATCAATGGAGCCGTATGTGAGAAACGATACATTAACCATGTTATTCCCACGTTCCAAAAGCCACAGAAAAATATGATTTTGGGCAATCCGTTCTTCTCAAAAAAAAGCGAAGACAGCAGCAACCAGAGAAAAGAAGAAAAATGCAGTAATTAGAAAAGGGTTGAAGAAGCCCGAGTTGAAAAAATCAGCCATGAAAAATGGCTACTTCCAGCTATGGGTTGAATAAACCATCAAAGGGGACTATAAAAAAAAAGGAAAAAAAAAAGGGAAATTTTCGACAGGGAATTTTGAGCGAAAAATCAAAGCAAACAACCACCACAATCAATTATTAATGATGCCAATGGAAGAGAAGCAAAATGTCAGCCTTACATAATTCCACTTGGTGGATTTGAAAAATGAAAACAAATTCTTTTATTTAATGGCAGACAAGAAGAAGGAAGCCAGATGGTAAGAAACTTGATACCAATTCAACAGAAATCCTCTGTAAATTCTGTCAGATAAATTCAAACAAAAAAGGAACCATTATGATTCTTGGCATCACAAGTGAAGCAATGAATTGACGGGATACACAAAAATGGAGCAAGAAGTAACTAGAGAAAATATATGGGGCCATCATAAAGCCAGCCCCAATCACTTTGAATGGAGAAACATATTGGGAACTCTTGAAAGATGCCAAAAAGAGTCAAAGTTGCTGGGATTTCTTCTATTTCAAGCTTAGGCTACCGACACTTAAGGCATAGTCCAGGTGTTGCTAAATTATAAACAGAAGCCTCAAAGTCGTAAATGAAGGAATTCCCATGGTTGATTTTTCTCAAGGATACAATGCCCATCATGTGCTCGATCCAGCTCAACTCAATTTTCCTCATTGTATGGCCGCATTAACTACACTACAACCTCCTATGAAGGCAGTTTAGGTAGCCTTGCGTTTACCATCTCTAGCAAAGGCAACCGGCAGCCAGTAATACTATAGTGACCGCCGGTCCATTGCCTACCTTTGGTCCAATGTATAAACATTAAATGTTGATGGAAATAAGACCTCGTTAAGACCAAAATGGTTGTACATTTCAGCTTTCTTTACAGGTATGCTTTTGCAAAATGATTTTTTCATTTTTTGTGCAATTATATTTTTCTCCAAACTTCTACAGATTCAGCGGGTCAGCCCACTCATTCGTTGGACTTTCTTTACAAATTATGGGACAGATGGCTTTATATTACTCAGGCCTCATGACTCCTCTATTCTATTTGGAGATAAGTAGAATTTGGCCAACATATTTATTTTTCCTAGGCCATGTCACACATGTTTGGACAAAAGTATTAAGGCTCATAAGATAATTCCATTTGCTGGTACTGATTCCTTTTTATTGGGCTTCAATTTCAATTATGAAAAAGTTGGGCTGTAGTAATTTGGGCCTCATAGCTCTTTATCTTGTCTAAGCTTATACCTCTGATTGGTCTCGTTGGAATTATTCTCAGTTATACATATCTTCCATGGTACAGTTAGTTACCACTGGAATTTGATTGGGTCTGAAATTTGTTATTTTCGCAAGGAATTATATTTGAGAAATTATTTTCTGGATTTGTTTTTCTACCTTGGCTGCCAGCCTGCCACAATTGCTTCAAGTTCGCATATTTAGGAGCTTTATTTAAGTCATCTATTTCTATTTATAATTTTCGGCAGTCCCTCATATCACTTAACGAAACTTAACACACATTTGAAGAGGATTGAAGGGGGTGACTGGAAGTTGAAATTGCAAAGTTTTCTACCGTTCCTAATACTCATTGAGGAATTGCTTGTGTTTAAGCGAATTTTCTCTCTTTTTATAGCAACTAGAAATATAATTTGATGCTTCTCCAAGCCACCATTTATTTTAATATTGAGAAGTATAATAGAAAGGTTTTTGCTTGAAGTGCCTTCTCCAGTATATCATGGGAAAAACTGTGGTTTATCTTTTGTTGACTTGGCAAAGATAATTCTGATGCTCTTGGTTAATTAAGTTAATGACGTCGTATAAGAAAAAACTAAAACTATTCAGGATTCTGAAGACATGACCGAGGTGTTCGGTAGAATGCTTGAATGAAAGTTGTTGAACTTATGAACAATCAGCTCTAAGTTTCCTGCCTCTGTTGCCTTCAACACCATGTATATTAAGAATGGACATTTGGGCATGCCTAACTTATGGAAAATGCCGAGGTTGTACTCTATTGATCATCAGTATAACTCATGGTTTTCTTATTATCAAAGACGAGCCTTAACTTGTGGTTTTCTTATTATCAAAGGCGGGCCTTAGCTTGTGGTTTTCATATCATCGAAGGCGAGCCCTAACTCGTGATTTTCTTATTATTGAAAGCGAGTCTTGGATTGTTTTTTCTCATTATTGAAGGCGAGCCCTAACTCGTTGTTTTCTCATTATTGAAGCCGAGTCCTAGCTCGTTGTTTTTTCATTATCGAAGGAGAGCCCCATCTCATGGATTTCTTATTTATCGGCACTTAAAGTTTTGCCACAAGCAAGCACCTCAAAGCCTTGCCCACGAGCAAGCACATCAAAGCCTTGCCCCACGAGCAAGCACTCAAAGTCTTGCCCTGAGCAAGCACCTCAAAACCTTGCCCACGCGTAAGCACTTAAAGCCTTGCCTTACGAGCAAGCACTTAAAGCCTTGCCCTACGAGCAAGCACTCAAACCCTTGTCCTATGCAAGCACTTCAAAATCTTGCCCACGAGCAAGCTCTCTCAAAGCCTTGCCCACGCGCAAGCACTCAAAGTCTTGCCCTGAGCAAGCACTCAAAGCCTTGTCCTGTGCAAGCACCTCAAAATCTTGCCCACGAGCAAGCACTCTCAAAGCCTTGCCCACGCGCAAGAACTCAAAGTCTTGCCACGCGTAAGCACCTCAAAGCCTTGTCCACGCGCAAGCACCTTAAAGCATTGCCACGAGCAAGCACATCAAAGCCTTGCCCCCACGCGCAAGCATTCAAAGCCTTGCCACCAGCAAGCACATCAAATCCTTGCCCACGAGCAAGAACCTCAAAGCCTTTCCCACGAGCGAGCACCTCAAAGTCTTGCTTCGTGCAAACATCCTTGCAAATACTTCATATATTCAAGCAAAAATTAGTCCTAAAAATCATCAGGTAAATGGATCAATCATATAAGCCCAAAGCTTTCTTTCCTAGATCTATGTGCTCGGAAGTTTATCAACACATCCTTCACTTGACCTTAAGCAGTAAACACTCAACTCGAGCAATCTGCATCTCATCTTCGAACCTCGAACATTCTAAACAACATTCTTGAATCTCGAACATGGATGCAAGGGGGCCAATGATATGGTCATTTTTTATCAACCCCGAACAACTCGAGGTTGTTTCCAGTCATATAAGGAGTTTACCAAAGGTGTCATCCTCGAGCTTAATTGCCGCATTTGACAATTCCACGTCATCTCGATTTTTTACGTTCATCCATTTCTCTACCTCAAAAACCATACTTTAGTAGGACTCTACTTATATCTTCAAACTTATCTAATTCCGATAAGGTTGAATCCCACTAGAACATATCCTAATAGAATTTTAATACATTCTAAAACTCTAAAAATGATAAGATACCCAATAATCTAACCTTACTAGGAGTGTACCACTTATTCTATAAATATATGACCACAATTCATTATTCAGGTATGTTTTACATTTAATTTATAGTCTTACACATATATTTTCCCCTTTTGCTAACTTAAGCATCGGAGGGGCAACGATGTCACACCTCGACACCTTTGTTTCAGGTATCGAAGATTTTGTTCGTGATCATCCTCATTCGTTAAGCTCGAGAATCAACATGTGACGATTTTTGGTATCATCATTGAATTCAACTACTCATCAAATGACACAAAAAACAAATAAGAAAATTGTACGAAGTACATCACCGGGTGTTAAAGATGAAAAGAAAATAATAGTTAACGACGACATATGGAGCCCTTTTTTGTCTACCATTTTTCAAAAACTTATTTTCAACTACACAATCTCACAACAAAATATTTTGCACATAAGTTTATTATTATTTTTTACTTTTTCATCATACAATCTCCAAAAAATCACTATTCAAAAACTAATTTCCCCTAAAAAATTCTTTTTAATGGGTGTTACTGATTCTTGAGGTCGAAACCTTGATTTTCACTATACCTTCTTTTTCTTCAATATCAAACATCGAAACCCTAAACATGTGTTTGTATGTATCTTTATGGTTAGATTGTGTAAGCCAATGAGATCTCAAATTAAGATATTTATCTCGAATAATTTACCTCAAAAGTTGTGATCAATAATATCAATTTAACTCATCAAAATCTATTGTTCGAATTCCAACCGAAGCCTGATAGTGCTGCCTTGCAGTCACTAGCAATCAAGCCATTGGGCTTATGTTATCTTGTTCTTTATCATTTGTTCTTTCTCAGCCTCAATTTATTGGTCATTCACTTTAAATTTTCAACTTCACCTTCTTAATGAATTTCTCATCTCATTTACTCATCCCTTTCTCCAAGTAAGCTCGAGGTTCATTCTAAAATGACAAAAATTAAAGAAAAATCAACAGAAAATCGAGTTAAAACGAATAATTGGACAATATTAAGGAATATAGCCCCTGAATGGCTATTATTTGAGAAAAGTAATATTTTAAATAATGATTTTTAAAAGAATGCGTAGTTAAAAAGAATGAAAATTTTTTAGTTTTACGTGTGATATGGGCACCATATGCTCGAGGTGTGTGACCCCGAG
>CAIGRP010065750.1:0-14739 GCA_903798385.1 Fraxinus cuspidata | reverse complement strand
ACACATCTATGCAAAGTGTATGTATCATATAACTTTAAGGGGATGAATTTCAACATATTGATCATACCCTAGAAATCGTATTTTTGAAATTTGATGAATGACAATAATGGTTCACATATGCTGTTTTTAGCCTTTTGTATAGTGTTTTTAAAATTTCTAGTTGCTTATGTATAAATAAATTTTATCTTTATTTGTATTTTTCTGTACTATGATCTAATGATTGAACTGTTTTTTTTTTTTGTTCATTCATTCAATCCGGTATTAGAAACTTGTACTTCGTCTAATTTCGTTTTCTCCCATGTAGGGAAATTATTTTATGTATAATATGAATTAGTATCTCTACAATCTATATCCATTGAAATAATTAAATTTAGACAATAAAGATGAGGAAGAAAAAACCGATTCAGAAGAAAATAATTTTCGTTCATCGGAGACCGTCTAACAATAGGGAAGAAAACATAAGAGAAATTTATGAAATTTTTGAAAACTTAAAGTCTATCATCATGGTTTGCTCTGCTTTCTTCATTTATCGTAATTAACTTGTTAATTCAGCTCTTGTTATGTTTAATATCATTATTCAGTTTAATCCCCTATATTTGATCTTCTTCCCCTTCTAATTCACATAAGTTTAACACACGCAACTATATATTCTCCTCGCTCTCTGTTTTATGCTTCACTGATGGTTGGCTAAATCCCGGACTTCTTTGTGAGGTCTAACAAATAGTCTCTAAAATTTGGGTTTAATGTTTATATTAATTATAAGACTTTTTTTGTTTGAGATCCTTTTTATCATTGCCTATGTCTTTCCATATCCTACGAGATCCTATGTCATTACATTATATATATATATATATGCACATATACATATACACACACACACATACACACACACATATATACATATATACACATATATAAATGCATTGTGCTGTTTACTTCCATTTTTCTTAGTCATTGAATGTGCCTTAATATTTTGTTTGTTGTTGATTCATAGGGAAAATTTCTTATCCCTAATGGACCTTTTCTTTATGTCACCATCATTTATTCATCTTCCTTTTAGATTCTATTCTGTTTCCTGATACATCACTCTTGAATCTTGTATTATTACTTCATATGATAAGACGGAGTTCCGAAATTGTCCTAACGTTCCACTTGTCATACTGCAACTGCATGTCTCCTGTTCTGATTTCCTCGCGTGCTCAAAAGTTAGGATGGGTTCACGGGATCTTAGATTCATTTGGATCTTTGGGGGCTATGATTGCATTCTCAAAGAGTTCATGTTGTTCTTTTTCAGTTTCTTACATCTTCCTAAGATATGCATATGTGAGAAATCACTATTTAAGGTATAATTCCAAGTATTTTGATACACTCTCATGCATTTCCCTCATGATAAAGGCCTAGTTAACTTTCGAAGCTTTTTTGGTCCAAGAGATCTGAATTTATTCTCCATCTTTCCATCATCCTTTAACTCTAGGAACCATTGCAGGAATAATGGTTGTGTAAGGTGATTGAATTCATAAGGCGTGTCTTCCATAGTAGCTTTTACAAGCCTTGTAATTAGTAGCTTTTACTTCACATAACGAGCCTTTTGGATTTGTTATGTAATAGTTATAGCTTGTAAGTATTACTTAGCTCACTTTTCTTTAGATTAACAAAAGACTTTATTTTGCTATACTCGGGCTTCACAAAACTTGTTCAATTTTGTTTTTGATTTTACAGTGTGTTCAATTTTGTTTTTGATTTGTACAGTGGATTCTAAGCCCACTCGGCTAGCTTCGCATAATAGAAAAGTACTTTCAAGATCAAGTTTACTGAGTTCGCTATAAGTGATTCTTATTTTACTGATAATACATGCTTAAGTAAATGTCATTTCAATGATGCTTAAAAAGCTCACCATCTTTTCATGCGAGCTTATACGTTCCAGTTCCCATAACTTTGATCACAGTAAATGGTCCCATTTTTTACCTAATGAAGGGCCGCTGGTGGTAACTAGCTCTTGTGCAAGTTGTCGAAGAATTGATTCGAAAGTTTGCACTTGTCACACGTCCTTACAAAGTTTATTACATTTTTCTCATATTAGATCAATAACATCCCTGCTTTAAAGCTCTTTGTACTAGGAAGTGTCCGCTAGTGTGATTGTCCCAAACACATTCAAGGATTTTCCTCATTAAGTATAAGGCTTTGTTTTCACATATGTACCTGAGCAGATGAAATGTGTACCTTTGCTTGAATAGGATGTTACCTTGCAATGTATATCTAGCAACTCTTATCTGTAATTTTTTCGTTGTCTTTTTATCATTATAGAGTACTTAATCCCTCAAATAAGAAATAATTTCTTGCATCCATGAGCTTTTGTCTTGTATACATAAGACTTCCTCTCTTTTCGGGCCAACTAATAGTTTTGACAGAAATTCTTCAAGGATAGTTTTAAACAACTCTGTGTCTTTTGAACTCTCTAGCTTTGATAAGGCATCGTACGCTTGTTTTCCTCTCTAGGAATTTTGACAAGTTCAAGCTTGTCAAAGCATCGAAGTAATTTTGTAGCTTTTCCGAGGTATAAAGCCATCATTTTTTATCTTTGCTTGTGAACGTGCCATTTATTTAGTCTATTACCAAATGCGAATCTCTCTTTATCTCAATGTTCCATGCTTTCATTTTTTTGTAACTGAAGGCCTGCCAATAGTGCCTTGTACTCAACCATGTTATTGGTTACTTTAAATGCGAACCTTACTGCATAATTCAATTTATGCCTTTTAAGGCATGTTAATATTATGTTGACCCGAGCCAATATCATTCGGCGATCTGTCCATTGACATTCCACGATATCGTTATGATCAATTNGCCTTTTAAGGCATGTTAATATTATGTTGACCCGAGCCAATGTCATTCGGCGATCTGTCCATTGACATTCCACGATATCGTTATGATCAATTAATGGGACTTGGCCAGAAAGTGTTCTTGCTTCTATCATTAGCTGAGGTCCATATTCTCTATTCAAGCTCTTCTTCAGGAATAGGAACATTTGACAGTTCTACAATAAAGTTAGCTAATATCTGGACTTTGATCGTGGACCATCCTTTGTAGCTTATTCCGGATTGTCCCAGTTCTAATGTCCATTTCATTAACCTTCTCAATGTATCTGGTTTTTGAAGTACTTGTTTGAGTGGAAAATTTGTTAATACTTCAATAAATATGGCTCTGGAAATAAGGTCGCAATTTTTACGATGCCATAACTAGGGCAAGAGCCAAATTTTTCATATTTGGATACATTGCCTCTGCTCCTTATAGGGTTTTGCTTACAAAGTACTGGCATTTGTTGCCCTTCCTCCTCTATTAATACTGATCTGACTACTACCTTAAAAACTGCTAAATACAATAGTAGTTTCCCCCCTTTTTTGAGCTTAGCCAATGAAGGCGTTTTCCCTAAGTGGTCTTTAAAGGATTGGAATGCTTGTTCATACTTGCTGCTCCATTTAAGCTTTTCTCCTCATTTCAACACTTCAAGAAAGTGGAGAACATTTGTCCGTTGCTCGGGATACAAACATATTCAGGGCAACTATCCTTCATGTTAGGCTTTGTACTTCTTTTGGTTTAGATGGGCACCACATTTTTATATGAGCTTAAATTTTGTCGGGGTTTGCTTCAATACCTCACTAATTGACCATATATTAGGGGAACTTTCCGAATTTTATTCCAAATGTACATTTGAGTGGATTGAGTTTCATCCTATATTTTTGCAATACATTAAAAGCCTTTTCCAAGAGTTTGAAGTCGTCTTCAGCTTAAATGATTTTTACGAGCATGTTATTGATGTAAACTTCCATTGTTTTTTTCGATTTGGTCTGTGAACATTCTATTCACTAGCCTTTAATTATTGCACTCGCAGTCTTGAACCCTGAACGTCATTACTTTGTAACCATATAGTTCTCGATCTATCACAAATGCGATATGTTTCTCATTAGATTCATAAATGGGAAGTTGTCTTTCAGACATGATTTATTCAAGCCCGTGAAGTCTTAGCATGTTTTCTACTTTCTGTTGCTCTTTATTATTGGGAAATGATTTCATACCCACACTGGTAGCGAGCTTCATGGATAAAATCATTTTCTAATAGTTTATCCACTTTGCTTTTTAGTGCCATATAATTTTTAGCCCTCATCGGTCAATGCCTTTGTATTTTAGGTTTCATCTTAGGATCAAGCTTCAAAGCATGATGGTAACTTTAGGATCAATCCCTATCATGTCCACATGTTTCCAAGCAAACACATCTAGGTTTGTAGATAGGAAGCTTTTTAACAAGTCTGTCATAGGTTTGCTTAATTCCTTGTCAATTTTGAAAGCTTTGCTCGCATCTGTTGAGCTAATGGAAAAACTTTTGATCTCTTCAATCCCTGTCGCTTCTGATGTGCACTTAGTTATGCGGGGTCGATATAGTTATCAATTTCTAGTTTATCCCCGGGTTACTTGTTTCAACTATAGCAACAATATATATATGAGCTCTAGGAACAATTTTTTGGTTGATTTTATTATTTATGTGCACGATTCCTTGATAGTACTTTAAAAATAATTTGCCTTTATTAGTGGAATATCTCACATGAGAATAATTGAGAAAAAAAGATTATATTTTCGTGCTTTAGGGCCAGTTGTCCTAGGACTCCATCATAGGCATATTTTTTGATGACGTTAAAATTTATGTCTTGATAGGCCTATGGCTTCTTTTCTATCTTTGCTAATAGAATGGCCTATTAACGAATGACTAGGCCTCATTTGGTGAAGCAAACAGCCAACATAGGAATTTGAGGATTACTTCTTGGTATCTGGTCAACTTTGTATAGCACATTTTTTGTATTTTCATTGCCCGAGATTACGTGATGAAGACATTCACTGGCTACTACTGTACGGATCATGACTACCTTATCCTCATCACTTGAAACTTCAATTCAAGTTTGATAGATTTAATTGAAGAGGTTAAGGATTGCGTGTTACTTGTGAGTTTGCCTTTTCCAACATGTCTATCTTCTAGGTTTCATATCTTTATATATAGTGTAGCACACCCTACCATTAGTGATTTTAAATCTTCGACCGTCTTTCGGATGTTTTTTGTAGATGGATTCTCTTGTATTAGTCAGACCATTGTTACTTGTTGAGTTTTTTAAGTCGACGTTGTATATGATGATTGATCTCTTTTTGCTCGTTTTATTTATTTTTAATCCAGATAGTTCTTAGCTGAAGCGTAGAGGTTAATGGTTTACTTTGTTCAGATTTTCCGCAGATGGTAAAAATTGAACTAAACGATTTAATTGATGAATAACAATTACAATTGAAGATGAATGTAAATACAATCAACAAATCGTCTCACCTAACTATGATTTTTACCTCCTAAATTCAATAGTCTAGATACTTCAAGTACTATAAGATGAGAAATAACTATTTGAAAGAGAGGTATTTGAATTGTACCTTCTTCTTTGAATGATGAGAGTTTTTATATATTTCATTCCAAGCGTTAAGATAATTAGGTCATTAGATGGGTGTCGGCTTCTTATTGGCTATCTTGTAAATAATTTAGTTAAAGGTCATGCTTTATGCACTTGCCCATATGTTTTTTATTAACAACCTGTAACCAATTTGTTTATATAAAAAATTCCTTGGCTTTTAAGCGAGCTTCTGTTTCCTTATTCTCTTTGCATGTTATGTTATCCCTCACCTAATCTTTGCAAAGGTTCGTGGACTTTATTCTGCAAGCTAACATGGTTTTTGAAGAGAACTCAAATGTTGACCCAATCCGATTGAACCATTTCTTTGCATGATATGGCTTAAACGAACAATATTCTAGGGACACAAAGTGAGTGGTCTACACATACATGAGGTGATGTTGTTAGCAGCCTAAGTCTTCCTTGCTTTCTCCATTAGTGTTGCTAAGATGTACATGTTTTCTTATAAGACTATAGTTTGTAATAATTTCAATCCCACTTGTGGAAAAAGATCGTGATTTTGAATATTTTGTATCTTGATCACTAGGCAAGTATTTCCACTTTTCAAGTGATGGCATGTAATAAACCACTATATTTTACTTTCGATGTTTCATGTGTCCAACCTCCATTCTCCTTTGCCCGATTGCTTATGGATTAGTACCAACGATTGAAGCTTTGGGGGGTTAAAAGATTTTCTTAGCACACTAGTTCACCAGTAAGATGGGTTAGCGATGGCCATACTAAGATGACTTTATGTATAGGATAACTCCTAAGCTGAGCAGGGCCATACACGAGTCATTTTCAAGTGGTATATACCATCGATCGAGACGATACAAGTTATAACATTGTGTTTAGGCAAAACTAAGCATTGTCGTTCCTGTGGGCGAAGCTGTATAGATTTTCAGAGTGTGCTTAGACCTGTTAAGGTGTTTTAGCGAAGCTAAATTTTGGCTTTGACCATTGGGGCCGAGACTCCTTTAGGGAATTTAGAACATCGAGGGTGTGGGGACACTTTTGAGCATTTTGACTTAGTCAATTTTTACATTTTTACTCATTGAGGTTGTTGAGACTCCCTAAGACATGTAGATCTACCGGAGGCGCTGAGACTCCCATAGGGCATTTTGACTTGGCCAAATTTTTTTGACTTTTTAATATTTGTGGAGTAAGATACCCTTGTGGCATTTTGACTTAGCAAAATTATTTGTTTTTACCCACTGGGTAGTGAGGTTCGGCGTTTCGGTGTTAAGCCCCTAGTAATTCATATCTTTGTTTGCCCATGTGTATCACACTTTTAATATTTTGATTGGGCTGATTAGTTGGGACCAATCAAAATATCTTTCACTTAGTTGAAATATTACCCAAAGTGGTATTCAATTGTTAGCTAAACCCTAATGAGGATTTCATTAGGTATACCTTTGTATATATCGTCAACCTTTTATCCTAGCTTTAGTGATGCAATTGATGCTATAAGAATAGCTCAAATAGGCTATGGGCTTCGATACATTTTTGTAGGCTTTGCTATTGAAATAGATATAATGGCCGCTTGCCTTTGATAAAGTTTTATAGGTTACATTTTTTGAAAGCTAATACTTTGAAATAACATGACCCATCTATCATTTTTATAGGAAATATCACCCGAGTTGGATTTGAGTAAATTGTCAAAGTACACCCGAGCAAGATCGAGTCAATGTATGGTCTTGTGGTCTACTTAGCCATATCTCGTATTTACGCCTCTTAACTACTCTGGCGTATGGAGGCCAACCTACTTACTTGAGAGGTTCATGTCTCTTACCAATTCGTCTTATGATGTGTGTGTCACGCGTTTTATGCAACGTGAATTATATCGCAAGTGTACGGTATCAAGTTTTGTAATATAGTAGTAAGAGTGTCAAACCCACATGGAATGATATTTGATTTTATATTAAGTACTATAATTATTTTAGCTTTTATTTTATTTAGAGAAACAAATTTTGAAATCAATATCGTTAACTAATCTAACGATGATTTTAGTAACAAATTCAAAGAATGCAATGTAAACAAATGACTCAATATAAGAAAGGAAATGATTTCACCTAGCTTTCAATTATGATTCAATTATGTCTAACTATTCTAGTCAATTTTCTCATGCTTAGAAGCAAGAATCCTAATATATTTCTCTTCCCTCTCTCGAGTGTTGGCTAGAAATTAATCTTAGAATTCAATTCCAATATCTCTATTCCGAATTAAAATCAAAGATTTTATCAAGTTCATGATTCTTTTATGGAGTAAGCTTCATAGATCCTATACTTTCTCTAGAAACCCATAAAACCTACGTTGTATCAATCCTATGATCCCGCTTAAATTTCACTCTCTCGAGTGCCAGAATTGACTAGCATCTATTCATTCAATTTAGTGGCCAATTAATATATTAAAAATCAAACATAATATCAAGTTTGACTATATCAAACCTTAGATAAATTATTTAGTTCATGATGAAATTTATAAAATCTATACAATTTATATGAAAGAACATAGGAATAAGGGAAAGAAAAACTCTTTTGAAACTTTAGTTGGAATTCCCTTTGATGTTCTTCAGGCCTCTTCGCTTTATTTCTCAAGTCTTTTGATGTTTTGCCCTTCCAATCCCCTGAAAATAGGTCTTTGATCATGTATTTATAGTATTTTTGGAGTCTTGGACGAATTAGAGTTGAATTGGACCAAAAAAAGAATCCACAAATATTAAAAACCTATTTTCTCACCAAGCAGAACATCGGCGCCCATGATGCTACTGATTTTCAGCAAAACAGAGGCGCTGCGGCGCCCATTTTGGGTGAAAATTCAGCAGTGCACGTCCTTTTGTATTTCTATCACAACGTTTTCTCCCAATGTCCGGTTGAAGCGATTCAAGATGTATTGGAAAAATAACTCATAGGGATACTACTTTGTTTCAGATATCATTTTCCAATTTGAACATTTACTATGTCAAAAATGAAACTAAAAATCAGGAACATAACTTTTTCGGTTGGAAATTGATATGTGATCATACTTTGATCCCTTTGACTTATTTCTTCATCCAATTCTCCTAGAACTCTCAAATCTTCATTGTGAGGTCTGACATAACTTTTGAGTATTTGCACTTTAGTCCTCGAACTTTAAATCTCTTACAATTTAGCCTGTTTCTTCAATTTGCCAACTTTTGCTTATTTCCTTCAATTTCATCAACATATATCACAATATTAAAACACATATTAAACTGCCCTAAAACTCTCTCTAACAAAATAATGAATTAAGTGGCATAAATATCATGAATGTAGAACACTCATCAAATACCTCCAAACTTAGTATTTTGCTTGTCCTCGAGCAAACACAAAACTATAGAAAACAACTAACGAACTTTCAAACGAAAATTAAAATCAAACAAAATCACTTAAAACAAATTCCACTAGATATCTTGCCTTCATAACTCATGATTGAAAACATAACATCAATTTCATGAATCACTTCAAAGTTATAATGCCCAAGCTAAATTCTCACATATTCAATGCACAACGGGGATATGTGTTTGGAAAATCAAATGCAACACTGTACAATAATAAGTTGATCCAATTCATGGCCTTAAAAGTCAAATATTTCCTTAATTCGCTCGTGGGATTCATACACCTCCAAACTTATTTTCTTTTTACTTCCCATGGTGTATTCTAAAGTTAATTTTCAACACTAGTTCCTTACACCACTCAAGTTTGGTTCATTTTAATCAGTAATGTCAACAATTCAAGTTATGTGATAATTCTCCCAATTTATGAGTGCTTCGATAGTCAAGTTTATACTAAACAATTCAAACCCACTAGATAACTAAGCCTCAACATTTTTTTCACAATTGCAATTTTTTTTTTTTTTTTTGCTTATTTTGATATATATTTCTTTAGCTCAAGGTTAACTTCACCATTTTTCTCTTCTTGACCCCTGTAGCGAGCTTTTAGTGGGTAATTTCCCGGTTTTGAAATACCAAAGGATACCAAGTCTCAAGAAATCTCTAAAGACTTACTAACTAGAGTAAAAAAAGGTGCAGGCGTGGCAATGAGTTAACAATTGCACTGCTCTTTTTTTTTAAAAGAAAGCTGAAAAAATCAGAGGGCTAGATTCCTAGCATGGTCATTATCTAGTTCATACTTGAAAGCTGAAGACACTCCACATAATATATAAATTTTTAGCATGCATGGAATTATCACAATCATTAAATCATATCATTTATCGGCTTAAACGTCCTAAATTATATCATACAAGGTAAGGATGTAGTGAATATTAGGTTTTGAGATTGAGCAGTTAATTTTTCTATTTCATCTTAAAAACATGAATCAACCTACTCATGTACAAAATCACAATCAACTCACGTACATAAATACTTCATGTTCCGCATGAATAAGCAAAAAAATTAACTAAAGAATATAACCCATTCATGATCCATAAACTAACACAAGTCCTCAATAATATAAATCATTGCCGATAAAGCTATCTAACTCACACAAGCATGCAAAACAAAAAAAAACAAAAAACAAAATTTATTCTTTAGTTTTTTTTTCTTTTAAAGAAACATGCACACAAAATAAAAATAAAAATGTACTAGGCAATTAGATAATTCTAGGCAATTAGATGATTTATAATACACCCCCAAACTTAAATCGAACATTGTCCCTAATGTAAAATTAAAGCAAGGTGATGAGGACTTCCCTAAATTATCTGCATTGCCTATGATGTTTTTGTACTTATGATGCTGGTTTTGATGGATGCTTCTTCTATCTTCTCTTTCGAACTTAAGATTTATCCATTTTTTCCTTGTCAATGTTGGTTTGAGTGTTTGCGACGTAATATTCCTGAAATATTAAAATTTAGATATTGAATACATGGAAAATGTGTTACCTAGCTTAAACATTTAATAACCAACTTAATTACTTAAGGACCTAAGGGAGAAGGGTTAAGGATGATGTTTCCTAAATAAACTTTAAAATAAACTAAGCTATCATATAACTTGAAATAAAAAAATAAAAAAAAAAGCTTAGGTTGCCTCCCAAGAAGCGCTTCATTAACATCATTAGCTTGACGTAATCAAATTGTCTACGTTGGATCTTCAGGTGGCACGTCCTTCAAATTTTTAAAAATTATCCTTGGCTTTGTATTCTTATTCACTGTAGCATGGCCATGAAAACTTGATGACTTTAACTCCGGTATAGCCTTCAAAACCCCTTTCGATTTGATAATGTTGGGAAGTTTCAGAGGTTCATCAATGTAGTTCTTCGTTCTGTTGGGTGGATCGGCTTCTTGAGCTAAGATGAAATCCACTACTTCCTTGGTCCTTGTGTAGCTTTTAGTAGCAGCTGTAGCAATCTTTGAGTAACTGGTTGCCACGTATTGCTCTAGAGGGTCATGGAACAATTTTCTTTTACATTTTTTACCCTTGATTTAGGCAATTGATTGGACCATATGGCAGGTGTTAACTTTTTATGAGGATTTTTTTGTTGGATATATGCTGAACATGACTTGCTCTTCGTTAACCCACAGTTTCAGTTTTTCTCGTTGGACATCAATAAAAGCTCTTCTAGTAGCCAGGAAGGGTTTACCAAGAATTAATGGTAGTTTCTCATTCTCTTCCATGTCCATCACCACAAAGTTCACCGGAAAGATGAACTTATAAACCTTCACCAATACGTCTTCGATAATTCTCCATGGGTAGTTGATGGATCTATCCCCCAGTTGCAATAAGACTGTAGTCGGTTTCACCTCTCCAAGACCCAACTTCTTAAACACTAATAGGTGCCATCAAGTTAATGCTAGCTCTAAGGTTACACGGTGCTTTATCAAATGCAATAACCCCAATAATGTAAAGAATTGTGAAGCTGCCCAGATCTTTCAATTTTAGAGGAAGCTTCTTCTAGAGAATGGCACTACACGCTTTTATTAGCTTAACTGTCTCAAACTTCTCCAGCTTCTTCTTCTTTGACATCACTTCCTTTAAGAATTTGGCATAGTTAGGCATTTGGGCTAAAAAAGGAATGTTGATGTGGATTTTCTTGAAAATTTCCAGGAATTTCGCAAATTGCTCATCAATTTTCTTCTTCATGAATCTCTGTGGGGATGGTAATTGTGTCTTCAAGATGGGTGGGTTGTCTGGGAATGAGATTGAGTAAGGCTTATGAGTCTCTTTTGTTGCCTCTGCTACAGTCTTCTGCTTTTCAACCAACTTCTTCCCTATGGGAATAGGATCTGATGTAAGCACCAAAGATTCTCTAGGCTTGATTTCTTCAACTACATTCCTGAATGTGATGGCAATGCAGTGCTCCCTTAGGTTAACCTTGGTGTCACCGGGGAATGTTCCTTTCTGTTGGGACTATAATGCAGTTGTTATGTGACCAATTTGTACCTCCAAATTCTTCACTATGAACCCATGTTGGTAAAATGAACCTCGATATTGTCAAGTCTTGCCTCATCCTTGTTGAGCCTCGATCTAGTCTCTAAATGAAAGTTCCCAAAATATCCTCCAGTGATGGCTTTTGCTTAGACGCCTGATTATTAAACCTTTGATAGTAGTTGTTTCTAGAGTAGTTTCCCCTTTGGTTGAAGTTCCGGTCATTAACATAATGAAATTGTTCATTCTCCCTTTCTGTCTTCTGGTACGCAGTGGATGCAGCCATTATAGATTCTAATTTCTTCTGAGTCCCCAGTGATGTCACTAATTAGGATGTAAGTTATGACATTTGGGCTGCAAGGGCTATAATAGGACCCACTTTATGACGACCAGCTACTTTCCTTGCATTTGAATGCTCACTTGGCCATGGATAGCTGTTAGTAGCTATCTCATCCATCAATGAATAAGCCACATTCGGAGTCTTGGACATCAGAGTTCCTCCTGCTGTGAAATCCACTATTGTCCTTGTTTGATAACTCAGCCCATTGTAAAAGAGTTTGATTTGCACCCACTTTGATAACCATGCTGAGTACATCTTCTAAGTAGATCTTTGAATATCTCCCGCGCCTCATAGAATGGTTGGAAATCTACTTGTCTGAACTAACCAATTTCACTCGCAATTGAGCTGCTTTGGAAGGTGGGAAAAATTTTGTGAGAAACTTCTAATCTAACCCCTCCCAAGTTGTGATGGATCCATAAGGCAGTGATTAGAACCAGGCATTAGCTTTATCTCTCAAGGAGAAGGAGAATAGGTTGAGTCTAATTGCTTCGTCAGTGACTCCACTCATTTTCACCGTATCACAAATCTCTAGAAAAAAACCTAGATGTGCATTTGGGTCTTCCGTCGGAGCTCTCCCAAACTGGTTCTGTTATACCATGTGTATCAATCCCAGCTTCAACTCGAAATTATTTGCAGCAATAGCTGGGCATACGATACCAAAATAGTTGTTATTAACAACTAGTCTGACATAGTTCTGAATAGCCCATTGTTGATTATTTTCATTTGTTGCGCCGTCTTCCTGTTATGCCATTGCTTCACGTTCGTCCCTCTGTAAACCCCTTAGAAAGCAGAATGTACGTTCTAGTTCAGGATCAACATGTAATAATTCCAGATTCCTCGATCTTCACATACACAGCTGAAATTAACAAACCAAGAAACTATCAGAGTTAAAAATAAAATAAATAAAAACAAAATTAAAAATCTAACATAAAATAAAAGATAATTGGTAATATATTAGTAAAAATTAAATAAAACAATCCCCGGCAGCGATGCCAAAAATTTGTCACGCGTTTTATGCAATGTGAATTATACTGCACGTGTACGGTATCAAGTTTTGTAATATAGTATTGAAATAAGAATGTCAAACCTACAAGGATTGATATTTGATTTTATATTAAGTAGTATAATTATTTTAGCTTTTAATTTATGTAGAGAAACGAATTTTGAAATCAATATCGTTAACTAATATAACGATGATTTTAGTAACGAATTCAAAGAATGCAATGTAAACAAATGACTTAATACAAGAAAGGCGTAGGGGATGATTTCACCTAACTTTCAATTATGATTCAATTATGTCTAACTATTCTAGTNTAGGGGATGATTTCACCTAACTTTCAATTATGATTCAATTATGTCTAACTATTCTAGTTAATTTTCTCATGTTTAAAAGCAAGAATCCTAATATATTTATCCCCTCTCTCTCGAATACCAGCTAGAAATTAATCTTAGAATTCAATTCCAATTATCTCTATTCCAAATTAAAATCAAAGATTTTATCAAGTTCATGATTCTTTTATAGAGTAAGCTTCATAGATCCTATACTTTCTCTCGAAACCCATAAATTCTACATTGTGTCAAACCTATGATCTCGCCTAAATTCCCGTCTCTCGAGTGCCGGCTAGAAATTAATCTTAGAGTTTAATTCCGATATCTCTATTCTGAATTAAAATGAAAGATTTTATCAAGTTAATGATTCTTTTATGGAATAAGCTTCAAAGATACTATACTTTCTCTCGAAACCCATAAAATCTACATTGTGTCAATCATATGATCCTGCCTAAATTCCCCTCTCTCGAGTACCCAAATTGACTAGCGTCTATCCATTCAATTAGTGACCAATTAATTGAAGCATTAATTTCATGACACAATCAAATATATGTGAAAAATCAAATAGAAATATCTATGACAAAATCAAATCATAATATCATGTTTGGATACATCAAGCCCTAGCTAAATTATTTAGTGCATGATGGAATTCATAAAATCTATACAACTTATATGAGATAACATAGGGAAGAAGGGAAAGATAAACTCTTTTGAAGCTTTAGTTGGAATTTCCCTTGATGTTCACACGCCTCGCTTGATTTTTCGAGTCTTTTGATGTTTTGCCCCTTCAAATCCCCTGAAAATAGGTCTTTGATCATGTAATTATAGTATTTTTGGAGTCTTGGACGAATTAGAGTTGAATTAGGCCAATAAAAGAATCCAAAACTATTAAAAACCAATTTTCTAGCCCAGTGGCGCCACAGCACCCATATCCGTTTTGTCGCCCAGCGGTGCCTCACACCCAATATAGGGCCCGCGGCGCCCATTTCGGTGAAAATTTAGCTGTGTGTCATTTGGTATTTCTATCATAACTTTTTTCTCCTGATGTCTGGTTGAAACGATTCAAGATGCATTGGAAAGATAACTCATCGGACTACAACTTTACTTCATATATAATTTTTCAATTCGAACATTTCCTATGTAAAAAATGAGTCTCAATATGAGATTAAAAATCAGGAATATAACTTTTTCTGTTGGAAATTGATGTGTGATCATACTTT
>CAIGRP010065741.1:0-10180 GCA_903798385.1 Fraxinus cuspidata | reverse complement strand
AACTTTGGATTATGAAATTTTGAATTTTTTTTATATTAAAACACATTTTCAATTCTTGAATTGTTGCCATCGATTTATATTTCTCTACAATTATATGCGCAATAGTTGTATGAGTTTTGTAACTTGTTTTACCTTCCAAAGATTTAAAATAAGTTAGACATAGTGCCAGTCGTCGTAGAGTCTAATAGATGATATAAATATACCGCTATACTCTATGCAATCTTTAAGTATTCATCAATCTTAATGCATTCTTGTACGTTCGCATCCGTCATAGAGATATAGTTGTGTCTCATGTGATGATATGTTTAATTTTACTAGAGAGAGATTGTTAAATAATTTAAAAATATTGATCTTCATAAGAATCGTATCGTCAAATTATAAGGTTTGGGTTAAAAAGGATTGATATAAGAGGATTCGGGATCCTAATGCTTCTTTCATCATTATTTTTTCATCAAACGTGCATTTATTACAACTTGGCTTTGATTTTAGTTAAGTTGGTTCTTGTGAATATAAGTACAATAGTTTATTACATTTTAGTTATAAAAAATCATCAAATTTTATAGTTTCGATTAAGACTAAGTTATTTCGAAGTTGAACTAGTACAATCTCTGTGGGTATGATACTTGACCTTAAATCCATTTTATTAATTGTTAACGAATCGTGCTCTTGCGCTATTTTAAACGAAAGAATAAGATTTCCCAACAAGTTGCTGGGGATTGTTACTTTAAGTTTGAGTTTGATTTATTTTAGTACTAATTCAGATTTCTAACTGTATTCTTGTATTATTATTATTTTCATTTTAGTATGTTTTTGTTTTTTCTCCTTTTCAAGATATAAAAAGACCAGAAACGCAGGATAAGAGATGACAGTGATTGATGTCAACAAAATACTCGTATATGACTTCATCAAAGGCAACGACACTTGGCTGCTCAAGAAATTGACGAAGGGGATAGGCTTGTGAGAGATTTTATTATTGGACAGCGATTACAAGATATAAAGTGAAATTTGAATTTGATGAAACTGTCCTGAGTGACTTGCCTATTACCTTATTTTTCTCACCAAAAATTGACATTGGGGATTTGCCTGTGAAATTATTTCTTCCACCAATTAAGGGAACCTCATCCTCCGGACTTCGAACAAATACAACAAGTGGAGAAGACTTTCTATGAAGATGTTATTGTTTCTTTGCCAAAAGTTTTAGAAACAAACATTGAACTCGAGAAAGTTTCAATTAAAGAAGATGAGCATATGAAAAAGGAGAAGTTGATCATGGTATAACAAATTGAAAATGTGACATTTAATGATGCTGACCTTACCAAGAAATCCTCCGACCCCAATGATTACTTAATAATTGAATTTGTCATTAACACCAATGAAATAGTTGAAGTTCACACAGTGGAGTTCGAATCGGGTGGTGCCAAAGCTTTATTTAAAGTTCTTTGAATGGTCATTGCTGCCAAAAGTCTAGATAAAGACTTTAAATTTAGCGCTTAATGAGATCAACCCATTTTTCTATCTATTTTCATTTATTTCGATTAATTATTGAACTACACGTTTTTTAAGGATTGCATTAGTATTTTAGGAACATATTTAGGAATTTGTGCATTTAAAAGGTTTTTAACACATTTTAGGTAGTATTTTAAGACTTGCTTTAGTAACTTAGGTATGTTTACTTATTGAATTCATTTTACTTAGGCTCATCGTTAAAATCATAGCATTATAATAGGCTTACATAGATGTCATATGCATTCTTGGTGTGAATACATTGCAAATATTTAAATCTTATATGCTATCACTAACATTTATTTTGAATTCCTGAAATAGAAAATTAATGCCCTAAAACAAAGAAAAGTAACAGTTGTATCAGTTGTACTAGCCAGATCCTTATACCTATGTGCATATACCCTCAGCGAGTTTCTGATCCTTACTCATTTATTTCATTACATGGGGACAATGCAATATTTTTGTTTGGGGAGGTAAGTATTATCATACTTAGGATCTTTATTTCTTGCTTTTCAACTGCTTATCAAGTTTGTTTAACTGTAATTTTTACAATTTGAAAAAAAATGAAAAAAATCCAAAAACATTGTCTAGTATCGTGTTGAATGGCTTGCCGCCTATGGTGATATTTATTTGTTTGAATTGAGTCTAACTTTAGTTAAAATTGGACAATACCATAACATGTACTTTTATATGAGTACTAATCTATGTTAGACTTGATTACTTCAGCAAATAGTCGAAGTTGACTTATCACTTATGTTGTGACATAACTTGATTATGTGAATTTAACTGTTGTGTTATTGACCTAGCTTGAGTTGAATTCCTAGATCCTGAAAATAGTAACCAATCTGCAAAAAAGTAGTTTGGGGCGGGAAGGCTAGTGCTTGTGTTCATAGAAGTTTGATGGTTCGGAGTTCCCGGAATCCCATGTTGTTGAGTTAAAGAGTCTAGAACGGGCATAAACCATTCATAATATTCAAATCTAATGTGAAAAGAAAGTATGATACATCTTACGCCTTTCTTCGTAACCTTTATGACTGAGTTATTAAGCCTGCAAGAGTATCACAACTCGTGCCCTATATTCATCTGACTTGGAAGTCATTGACCTAAAAAGTACATTACGGGGTCATTTAGAAAGCTTAATGAGATAAGTCTTGCGCATAAGATTGATGAGTATGTTTCACTCATCATATTAATGCTACTTAATCTTGTCATTTCATTTGATTCTTAAAGTTTTATAATGATTTGATTTGAGTTTTCGTGTTGTTTTATAGATTAGTTGAATTGGCGTGAATGGTGCAAACAATCACAGAAACGAGTGATGTTGGCATAAATTAAGGAGAAGTTGATGATGATTTGGTGAAACTTGATGATTGGAGGCTAAATTGAAAGAAAGAAGTTATAACGACAAAATTGGTAAAATTCAAAGTTTGAGAACTCAATTGCAACTTTTCAATAGTTGTTTCAGACTACAAAATGATGATTTAAAATTTACGGGAGTCAGTCGGACACAATTAATAGTCAAAAAAGAGTGAAATACGATCAAAATATTTTCCCGAAATAATTTTCAACTGCAAAAGTATGTTCCGTATTTTTATCGGAGATTCAGACCCATTTTTGTCATAATAAATATTCAAGTTGGAGAAAAAAAAACTATATCTAATGAAGTCTTTTGAGTTTTATTTCCAACGCACTTTGAACTGTCTGAATCAGATATCGGAAGAAAAAGTTTTGTTAAAAATACTGAAAGTTGTGCAGTGCAAACGAAATTGGGTGAGCGCCTAGGCGCCATATTGCTGATTTTTTCTCGAAAGTGGGTGCCTAGGCTTGAGACTATGTTTTGATCATTTTTAGTTTTTTCTTTGAGATTTTCATTAAGATTTATTTGTGTTGTTTATTCTTAATGCTTTCATTTAATTGAAGGGAAAATTACAGCCACGGTACCAAAACTTTAAAAAACTCGCAGCCAAATAGATGAAAACTATTAATTTGATCGTTAGTTGACCAGAGAATTGACATTTACCATAATTTTGATTAATTTTAAAAAGATAAAACGGTAACTTCACATTTTCTCTAATAAAATAATTAAAAGGAAAAAGAACCCAAACCACATGTACCCAGCCCACTCTAATCTAAAATGGTCCAGGTAATGATTGACCGCAACAAATACGACTAGAAGTTGAAATATTTCTAGCAATAGGATCAAAATCGAGATTGTATACATCTGGGCCAATTTTTGCATGACTTCAAGAATAACAAAAAGTAAATTTTATAGTACTCACAATGCAGAATGACACATTCAAATTATCTTCTTGAACATTGAGAATACTAATTTCCGTTTATCGAAAATCTACTAAAATTATTTTTATACATTGTCATTTACTCCACGTATTACTGCAATATTATGACAAAAATGAATTTGATGATATATTTACAAATTACAGTATCTTCAAACATGATGAACAAATAGAATAAACTTCCTAAAAAGAAAGAAAGAAAGAGGCTAATCTTGATAAAATAAATGCCTTTCAACTTCTTCAATCCGAGCCCTCCAGTAACGATCGATGGGAACTGATTGACGAAAGGAATTATAATCATAATCAGATTGAAGATATGATCCACTGCCGGAGACATCACTTTCATTCCTTTCGGTTTCCGTCTTCTCTTTCTTTTCTTCCCTGTGACGAATTCTACATAAAACTACGTCATATCTCTGTCACACATTGAAAGAACAAAGAGTCAGCCGTTTAGAAAAGTTTTTATATTGTGATGATTATCATAGAAAAAGTCTTGATTTCTACCTTCTCGTTTGATCCGTTTTCTTTTGAAGGAACAAGCATCTCGTCTATGACATATTCATGCATAATCCAGTTAGTCTTAACTCCAAATCCATAATGGTTCACGGCCTTCTGAAAATAAACAAGGGTATTCTTCCTTCCAAGAAGGGATCCATCAATATCATCAAAAATTTCTTGTATAGAGCTCGTCATTTTCCAATGTCCTTTGCCATCCTTGGTACACCTCTCCGCCCTTTTTCCCTTCGCAAACTTCCGCTCTACTAAGGTGAAGAAATATGCATACTCCGAACCCTTATCTAAGGCTTTAGAATTCGATTGTGTAAAGAGAGGGAAAAAAACAAATTATTCAGAAATTCGAACCAAGAACACAACAAGAATGAACGAGTCGCAATGAAAGTTAATAACAAAAATAAACAAGAAACGGCAATACTATAAACAAATTTTAAATAGAAAAACAAGAATTCGATTTTGCGAAGAGGGAAACGAAAAAAAAAAATTAGAAATTCAAACCAAGAACACTACAAGAATGAACGAGTAGCAATGAAAGATTAATTACAAGAACAAACAAGAAACGACAATACTACGAGCAAATTAAAAAAAAAAAGTAATGTTCGATTTTGCAAAGAGGGAAAAAACGAATTATTTAGAAATCTAAACCAAGAATGGACAAGTCGCGTTGAAAGTTTAATTTAAAACAAGTAATGTTCTTCCTATATTTCTTTTCAATCAAGAATTCCCTAAATGGCAAGAAATATCATTAATTCTCGTCAAGAACTAAACATATAAACATGCATTCATCATACAACAAAGCTATAAATATAAATGTATGCATATACCTGATGGAAGTTTCGAGGGATGACAGGAGTAAACATCAAAATCTTCGTGGACAATGCCCGGAAATATGTATGAACCTTCCACTTTAGCCGCCAAATAATGCTTCAACAATTCAGAATCCGTCGGTAAGAATCTTTGGCCAGGAGCCAAGTTTTTCTTCCACGCTGTATCCATACTTTCAGAAATTGTTTCCATGAGAGAATTTGTAAACCGATCTAAATCCGTACTTTCTGCAGTTGGTAATGGTTGAATGAAAAAATTCGTAGTTTTTTTTATCTGAAGTTGGGTGTGTTTAACATTAGTATGACCATTCAACTGATATATATAGGGAGAGAGTTGAACTTAGAAACAATCCGACGTCTGAAGGGATTCAAATTAGGTACATAACTCTGGATTAAATCTTTCCTAAAACCGTATTTTTCCAAAGAAAAAAATAATAAATTGAAGGATTTTTCTTAATTAGTAGTGGACCTAGATTAGGATAATGCACGTGACAGTATCTTTGTCCCTATCAATATAGCAAAGAGTAGCCGTGTCCCAAGTGATGATCTCTATTTCTTATTATAGAGTTGAAGTAACTCTCAAATTTAGTGTGAATACTCTAAATCTTGTATTTGTTTCTTAGTTTCGATTATGGTATATTGTAAATGCTAACATGGCTTTTTCTTCCAACTAACTTTATAAATAAATTAACTGAATTTAATGAATTCAATATAGGTAGATGTTACACTTTATTTTTTGGAAATAATTTCAGCCAACATATGTAATTGCAAACGCTTTTAAGGTGTGTTTGGTATTTCAAATTGGATAAAATGGAAGTGCATTAATAAAAAGAAAAAGTATGAGACAATATTTGTTAATTGTCTGTCCATCAAATTTATGGAATATCTCGTTACTCATTAGTGTTGAAATATATGGCGGAAAACAAGCAATTTATACAAAAATGAAAATGAGAAAATTTCACGAAAGGAGCCAAAATAAAGATTTTTTTTTTCATGAGGGGTTAAAATAAAATTCTCTTCTTTCAAAAACATTTGACCTCGTATAATAGTAATTAAAATTGAATGTAAGAAATGAAATCGCAAATTCTACTTATGAGTATTTTTAAAAAAGTAAATCGACATTAATCATTAATCGAATCATCACAAACAACTGGTGAAATAAAAATAAGAATACAGTTAGTCCATCAAAACAAATGACTATCTATTGGTAAAGAATGCTACCACAGGAACCACAATTTTTTCCATCCATAGGAATAAAAAATTTCGGTCGAAGCCCCATAGATTTGCTAACAACTTCCAACACCTAATTAATGAGCATTCACAAAAGTGGATATTGCTATATTTCCATCATAAAGCCTCAAAAAGGCAACTAAGGGGATACGACAATATACAAACTATAGAGATGAAGTCATAAAGGCTAATCTTTTGCATCTAAACGTTCCCTTCAAACTACTGTTCACCAAGAAAAATATAAACTAATATGTACTCTTTCTTGAGCTCATGAAACCAAGAAAAAATATGTTCTTGTAACATTACACCAAGTAATAAGGTCTCGGATGAGGATTTCAAGAGATTGAAGAGCCAAAAAAAATATATATTGCTTCTCTTAAAAGTCACCAAGTGAATAATGAGCCAAACAATAGACCAAATAAAGCGTTTAAGCCACTAGAAAGGATCCAGAATCCAATCCAACAACCACCATCATGCCATGTGTTAGCATCGTGTTAATTCAACACCAAAGAAAACAGGTTTTTCAAACTCGACTTAAACTCAATTTTGAAAGCAAACACATCACATGTGCACATCACAACATCTCCGCTTACTACTAAGAATTGATAGTAAAATAGTGCATCACCAATAGATTTTTTTATTATTAATCACTCAAGTACCTGTACATGCAATTAAACATAATCAATAGATTACATCTTTAGAGAGTTGTTAAATTTATTCACATGTATTATTTTGGTTCCAATATCAGATGGATCGAATTGAGTTGCTATCTTTATATCTTACTAATCTCCTTTGATACAGTATTTGTAAAAAGTTATATTAACATCAATATATTTTGTTCTATCATGAAACATCGGATTCTTAAATAAATAGCACTTTGGTTATTTGAAAATTAGANATTTTTTTCAATCTTAATAAGTCCCTTTGATAAATATTTGTAAAAAGCAATATTAACATCCATATATTTTGTTCTATCATGAAACATCGGATTCTTAAATAAATAGCACTTTGGTTATTTGAAAATTAGATGGCATTATTATCAATGAATCCAAACTCATTCAACAATCTACTTAATCAAGTTCCTTCTTTAATTGCATCATTTATAATAATATATTTGTTGACCCTGAAAAATAAGCCAACAGATGCTGGCCTACTCCTGCCAAGTCAAGCAAGTTCCAGCAAGTTTTTTTTAACCGGAGAAGCGGTAAAAAAAGAGGCGGATGTGAACATAGGAGATGTTCCACGGCGGGAGACAAAAGTGTTCGAGCTCCAACAGTTGAAACAAAGATGATCGTGGTAACAACAATCACCCATTGGGAATTAAAGTAACTAACTAAAGATGTCACGATAACATGTGAAAGGATAGATGACAATAAGAATAGGAATTGTAAGATTGTGTATTAAGAGATTTACATTCCAATATAAAGTTTTAAAAATCTTTTCTTTAAATCCTTTTTTAGTTACAAAGAGATCTTATTTATAGTGATTTGGCCAACGTGGTGTTCATTAGATCAAAACCATGTGGCCTCATCTCCTTAGTTTAGGCTTCACATCACTCTATTCATATAATTTATACATTGATAAGGGGTCAGCCGCTCTATACAATAGGCTGACACATTAACATTCTTTCTTACAAGTGTTACATCAATCACTTCTAAAAGATCTTCAAAATATGTTGCAAGAGACAACGTCGGCTTCATGAGCTTCGGATGAATTGAGAGCCTCGGAGGGTCTTTGTGTTGGTCCTCTGAGTAGAGAGTTTCAGTTCCTTTTTTGTTTCTTTAGACAGTATTTCACCCTAAGTTGCAGTACTTCGTTTGGGAGAGTAGTGCTTCGGCATGAGCTTTGGTAGTTTGTGTAGTTTATTTATATTTGATCACTTGGTTGTTACTTTGTGTTGATTCTCTGCCCACGTGGATTGCTACGTGACACTTTGACTTTGAGCCTAGGTGGTGAGGCGTAACAATAATCTCTCAAGTCTAGGCATGTTTGTTTATGTAATGCATTGACTTAAATATAAATAAAATTTTAGTAGGGGTGATTTATATCACACCACAATATCTCCAATGTACCTGACTTATGCAGACCTCCTACCAGTATTGTTTGAACTCGTATACTTGGAGGTATTTCAATTTATGGAACAATTTGGGGAAGGGTCAGCAAAGTAGGAAAATTCTGAGACTGTCTTGTCTGAAGTGCCTATGCAAAGCTGAAGCTTTGTTTGAACCGGTTGAGGAGGGGTGGGTCTGATGTACAGGGCCTCATAATTGATAATTACAAGGAGATTGACTTTAATATGGTTGAGGAACATGAGGCGTCCTTAGTTATTGTGCCCAAATGATTTGCTGTCGTGGTACGTTTTCAAGAAAAGATAGCTAAAGTGGTTCAACTTCCTATACATGCAACCATCGCCTCTTTTAATGCACAGTGTTGACTGTCTCTCACATGCTTCACGAACTTCAGGCACATGAGAGTGCATGGAGCAGACGCTCTGATTTGAGCTGCAGAGATGAAGAGACGACATGTTGAGCAGCTAGATTTAATCTTCAAACGAACGGTCAGATGACCCGGATTATCATCCAATGACTAGGATTAAGAGGCTCTGCTTATAAAAGGCAAACCCATATGGCAGAAAACTACTTTGCTTTTCGCGTTTTTTCAGCATTGACCTTTCTTCAAAACCTCAAATTTTCTCTAATTTCTTTCTTCAAGAATCTTCAAGTTTTTCTCCTCTCAGTTCATTGCTTTTCTACCATTTTTTTGGTTTTTTTCACCCTCGCTATCTTCTATCTCAAACTTGTAAGTATTTTGAACTTTTAACTTTTGAAAAGATTTTAATCAATGGCATCTTCTACTTTTTCCGGGGGTAATGTGGATTTGAGTGAACTGGCTGGTGAGATGGGGGTGCAAATCACCAACACCGTCGACCTGGTTAGGGCTTTACAGGCTGGGTAGAGTGTTCTTACACCTAGGGAGGGTAGGAGAGATACTGGTATAGCCTGGGGGCGGCTAAAATCCCTTCTTCTGTAGATCCGTCCCACTTAGTAAATCTTAGGAAAAAATATAGGATTACCTATGATATATAACTCCTATTTCCCACTCCTGATGAGCGAGTCTGCTATCCTAAGCCAGGATGTGTCGCCATCAGTGAGTTTCTAGTTGGGCTTCGCCTACTTATTCACCCTTTTTTTGGGCATCTCCTTAGGCTGTACGGGGGGACCCCCACCCAACTCGTCCCTAATGCCTGGGCCCAATTGGTGGGGATGTACTTCCTTTGGAAGGAGACTTCCCTGGATGAGGACATGACCCTTCATGTCTTTCAATCTGTTTTCCAACCCCGTGTCTTAGGTAAAGGGGATTCTAGCAGATGGTACTCCTTATGCCCATGGGAGTCACATTCCTTATTCATATTGGGCCTATCATTCTCCATTAAATGATTGAAGGAAATGTGGTTTTGATTCTAGGGAAAGTAGCAGGAGTGCGAGGGTGATACCGTCTCCCACATCAAAGTCTCAACCTCCTACTCCAAAACTAGTGAGTGTCGTGTTTTCCTTTTATTTTATTTGACTGACTGGATCTAATACTTCACATTTTTTTGTTGCCTTATAGGGTCGTTTGAGCACTTCTACCTCACTGAGAGTGACTTGGACACTCTTGCTGGCATTTACCGTTGATCTTCATCCTTACGAGACTTCGACTAGTTGATAGTTTCAAGGAGATTTTTTTAAGAGTTTTGCTTAATGGTCATGAGTAATATAACTTCGTTCCTTTATACTTAGCTTTAAATTTTCTTTACTCTTTTCCATTCACTTGTAT
>CAIGRP010065713.1:0-17352 GCA_903798385.1 Fraxinus cuspidata | reverse complement strand
TAATTCTTTAACCCCTAAACTTTTCTTGTTTTCCAAGTTAGTCTAGGGAATTCTAGAAATATGCAACAATACTAATAAATACTAAGAGCGAGGTAAACTACTAGAAATTAATATGAAGAGGCCAGTATAATGACAAAAGACCAACAGTTAACGGACAAAGACGCGGTTGAACAAAAATCTGAACTGACCGAGGATGTTGAACAAAAGAATAGCGCATAATTGCCCAAAGCCAAGGCCCCAAGTCTAGTAAAATAGGTTATGCGCTCCCTATTCCCTTTCCTCAAAGATTACGAAGCACAAGCTCGAAAAGCAATTTGCAAAATTTTTGGATGTTTTCAAGAAGCTGGCCATTAACATCTCATTCATAGATGCTGTATTACAAATTTCAATCTAGACCAAATTCTTGAAGGAGAGGCTATCCAAGAAAATAAAGCTTAAAGAATATGAGACAAAGGCATTAAAGAAGGAATACAGTGCTATTTTGCTCTACAAATTACCTCCAAAATTAAAAGATCCGGGGAGTTTCAAATTTCCATGCTCTATTGAAAAATTTTGTACTTTTAGTTTAGATGCAAGTGTTAATTTGATCTCCCTTGTTATATACAAGAGGCATGGTTTGAAAGGAGTACAAGCGACACTTAATCTCCAACTTACTAATAAAACCATCAAGCATTTACGAGGTATAATTGAGGATGTGCTCATCAAAGTAGACATATTCATTGGATTTTATTATATTAGATATAGAGAAAGACTGAATATGTTAATTTTAGGTCGGCCATTTTTAGAGATAAGTCAAGCCTTAATTGATATTGAAAAATGTGAGCTGAGGTTGAGGATGAACAAGCAATGTACATCAAATCCGAGCAATCATCTGACCTCAAGGAATGCTATAGGGTTGATGTAGATATAAGTGATCAAGAAAGTTGGTATACAAAAGGAAAATATGCAGGCTTAAATTTGGAGAGTGAAGAAGAAAGTGTGCAAAACCAATAATTGCAAACAGTGCAAAGGCTGACACAAGCCACCTTAATCATTGCAAAACGTCGAGCCCAAGACTATAAATTGAGCGCTAAATCGAAGGCAATATATTTTCTATTCTTTAATTAGTTTTAGTTAATCGTTGCATTGCATGTAGAAAACCAGGAGCTTCCCTTCTCCCAGGAGCTTCAAAGTGCCCCCATGCTAAGCCACTTCGAACTTCCTAAGATTCCTATGTATAAAGGGAAAAGTAATCCAGAAAAACACCTCAGCATCTACAAAACTCACATGAGTTTGAGAGGTGTCTCACCAGTCTTGAAGTACAAAGCCTTCCGCTTAACACTCGATAGAGTAGCCAAGAGATGGTATAGCATAATCCAACAGAGGATTATCTTGAGTTGGACATACTTCAAAAAGACTTTTCTGAATCAGTATTTATCCAAGAAAGATGGATAAGCCCCCATTCAAAGCCTCCCAAGATACGAGGTAAGCAGTCGGTGAAATGCTGAAAAACTACTTAACTGAGATGACCAATTGTGAAAAGGTCACCGATAGAGACACCGTTTCCACTTAAAGGGAGGCCTCAACATAAACACCATGTTTTAGGAGAATGTTTGAAATAAGAACCCTACCACCTATGATGAATTGGTAGAGGTGATGAGAGGTTAGATCATCAGTGAAGAAATGATCGATCATCTCAATAGGGCAGTCTAAGGGCTTGAGTCCTTCCCAAAGGCAAAGAAGAAGGGGTCCTACCTCTAAGTAAACTACCAATTGACCCGAGCCAAGCACATTGTCCCCATTTCAACCCAAACCCTTGTCAAGACTGCTTTGCTATACTAACCTTAGCTTATAAAGAGGTTGGACATAGCGGCTATGAAGAACAAATAGTTACCCTAAGACAACTAGTCCACCAAAGAGGCAGAGGCAACGAGCCTAGAAATAGGCCCTACATAGACACGCTACTCTTTCTACACTTATCACCAATCGCATGGTCGAGACGCCAATGGGGACAGAGAAGTGGCATCACCTGAAGAGTGGAATAATCCTTGTGTGCCTAGGAGAGATAATCACCCCAAAAGGCAGCCCGCTCCCGTGTAGGCAAGCACAATAGCCTAGGTAAGGTAAGGCGAGACAACCTTCTAGAGAAGACCCTTATTGCCATAGGAGAGATAAGGACAAAGAGAGATCCAAAAAAGGGCAAAGGCAAAGAAGGGACCCCTCAGTGGACATAAATAATGTACCAATTCGCTAGATAGACACAATCTTCGAAGGTCCATATGTTGGAGGGAAAACTCGAAATGCCCTAATAATATATGCAAAGAATGCCAAAACACCTAACGACTAGCTATATAGTCAAGACAATCCCCATGGGTCGAAAATGTCAAGCTAATCACATTAACCCATACAAACACGTTAGTTCTGTACTACCCCTATTACGACTTCATAGTAGCAAGGGCCATTGTAACATGCAATAAGCTGAAGTGTATGTTGGTGGACAATGGAAGTTGTGTTAACATCTTATTTTGTGCCACATATGACAGAGGCTAGTGGATCACGAGTTGAATCCCTTGATGTCAACATGGTATTACGTGATAGCAAAATGGCCGACATTCCTAAAGCATGACAGAACCCTGAACAAGATAAAGATGTCGAGATAATTGATACTCCTGAAGAAGGGGCTACATACGAAAAATTAGACCTATGGATCACAGAGTCCAACTCATAAACAGCTCCCGTTAAAGAATTGGAGAGCTTCTAAGTAGACCCTCAAGATCCCACCAGATCACTACATGTGGGAAGAGATTTACAACCGAAAGTGATTGAGAAGTTTAAAGGCTTTTTGTGCAAGAACTTGGATATCTTTTTTTATAGGAATGAGGACATGGTTGGCATCAATCCAAAAGTGAGTTGCCACCATCTCAAGATTAATTCTAAGTTTTCCTTGCATAGACAAAAGAGAAGAGCCTTTAATCCAAAGAGGTAAGATGCCTTGAAGAAAGAGATGGGGAAGCTAATAACCAATTGCTTAATCAAAGAGGCCTACATTAGAGGTGAATTTCCAATCTAGTCTTTGTGAAGAAGCATAATAATAAGTGGAGGGTTTGCATAGACTTATCCAACCTTAATCAATTTTTTCTTAGAGGAAAACTTCACTCTCCCGATGATAGACCAACTTGTAGATTCCATCGCAAGACACGAGTTGTTGAGCCAAATTTCCATACACCCTATGGATAAAGAGAACACCTCTTTCATCATTGATAAATGTATTTATAAATACAAGGTAATTCCATTCGAGTTGAAAAACGTCGGAGCCACCTACTAAGGCTTGTCAACAAAATGTTTGATGACCTCATTGGCAAAACTATGGAGGCATTGTGGATGACATGCTTGTGTAGCACTTGAAGACGGGAGACCATTTCAAGCACCCAGATGCTACTTTCTAAATTTTAAGGAATTACAGGATGAGGTTAAACCCCCTTCATGGCATAAGCGAGGTGTTACATGTCCTGCAAGGAAAAAATTGGATACAACTAGCCTCTTTATTAAGAAAAAGCATATCCCTCCTCACCTATTCCAAGAGATCTTTTGTACAAGATCTTTCTATGATTGATTGATGTGACATTTCTACAAGATGCCTAAAGGTCAAATTGATAGTCTATAAATCAGAGGTCAGAGATAGGCACCAAGGTGACTGTTTTTCATAAACATTAAATGTTACGTGGCCTATGATGGATGGATTGATACCTATGAGAGGACGCTTCAGCCATCAAGATGAGGCCACTTGTCTTTCTATTCAAGAGTCAGTATCACACATCTTTTACTGTAAAGTTCACACATTTTGCCATTTGAAAGTAATGTAACTTTATACACTTAAACTATAAACGTGCTCTCATTACTCTCTACATTTACTCCTTGATTCAACCCTTTTTAAATTAGTAGCCACGTCTTTAGTATGTCTCACACCAAAATACCATTATCGTTGATTTACTTGATTGTTCGAGTGCTCACAATTGCGTTCTCTACCACCTAAGAAGGGCTACGTGCGACTTACAATTTGTCCGAATGTGCAGAAGAAAAGCTTACATGGACGTTAGGGGAGCCGAGATTTGTTGATCTTGTCATCCCTGCAAAAATCGAGGTTAAAAATATCTATCGTCTCATTTTTGTTGAGATTAGGATTTAGAAATGGATATAATGTAAATTTCCAAGTTTAAAAGTCTTTTATATACATGTATTAATTAAAAATAAAAAAATTAACTTATTTTCCTCAAAATTTGTGATATATTTATTTATTTATTATAACTGTTTTGATTTCGATTAAACCTGATTCGACCTTTTAACCCTTAACACTTTGTCCTTTTTGGGTTGATGTGTGGATCAATTTTCAAAACATTGATAAAAATTGAGCGCGCGCGCGCGCGCACACATACACACACCTATAATAAGAGACTCAAGAAAAGGATTTATAATATCTTGAAAACGAAAACTGATGGTCTTGAAATTCTGAAGCAATCCCGAGGTTGTTGATGGAAAACTACGACTCAAATCTAATGTCCAAGTCGTTATATCACATGTATGGTTCGATTTGAGAGATGTTAAGTTCATCTTACCCCTTATGGATTTCTATTGCGTCCCCAAAATTCGAACCCAAAACCTATATCTTATGAATGACAAAGTTGTAACAGCCCGAACTTTTGTACCCAAGCCATTATATCATATATACTTTCTTTGGGTGAGCATGAACCCATCTTACCTCTTACGACTTTCTATTGCATCTTCCAAAATTCGAATTCAAGGCCTCATCGTGTACCTAATCCTTGGTCGAAAATTACTCATTTTCCCAAAAAATTCTGGGTTGACGCATATACTAGAATAAGTGACTACCTTATAAGTAAGTACATCGATGTATAGTACTTCTAAAGAAGGGGAAGAAGATCTAGAAGAATCATCTCTAAGCCTAGAACTACCCAAATCAGAATCGTAAGGCACATTCTAAGAATCATATTGAGAAAACATCGTGAAGAAAATGTAGAAGAAAAGAGGAGAAGAGAACACGCACGTAGATAAAGAAAAATATTAGAGAAGATAAGAAATATAAACCAAATCTAGAAAAATAAAAATGGCAATATAAAAAACACCCTCAAAAGTAATGGCATATTTATAAATTCTGACACAATGTATAAATCTTTGAAATATGTCGATCATAAATCATGACCATTGGAAATGAACGGACGGCTTATCAAATCCTGAAATAAATGGGCAAAACTACATTTGATTCCTACACGCATCAAACAAATATGGGCTACTAGCATATAAAATTGCTTTCAAGCTCATTAGAGTGCACTGAATGCGGTGGCGGTCTAAAAAATAGTCTCTTAATGGAACCCAAATCATCTCGGGAAAACATGGAAAATATGATTCAGGTAAGGTCATATCTCCATAGCATAGTATATCGAAGTCTTAACTTTAATATAAATAATAAAACTGGACTTCGGGAACTATTTGTTGAACCAAGAAATATCCATCGCGAATATTTCCCTTGCCTGTGAAGCTTAAGTGATATATAGGGGGAACAAGGGTGTAAAATGCTTGCTCAAGGTGGGTGAACCCTTTTCCCATCCAGATGGCTAAGAGCCATTGCTAAGACACGTAAAAAATGAATAAAACGTGATACTCTTAACATAATCAATTACAAGCTAGCAAATTAGGGAGCTACCATCTGTCATTTGTTCTAAATGATTGAATTTCTATGAAACTTGGAGGGAAATACATAAATATCCCCACCTTAGAAGAGTAAAGTATGGAAATTCAAATATTTTCATCTCAAATAGTCCTCCTCTTGCTCTTATTTGAGTATCAAAACTAGTGAGCTCATGAGATGAAAATCATGACCATATGAGAGGAATTTGTTGATTTGATTTATATCGTCAACATAAACTAAATCATAAAAAAAATTAATTTATCATTATGAAGTTGACAAATATATTCATATTTTAAATTTTATTTTCAACGCGTTTTCTTTTAATCGGGTCCTTCGGGATTAATTTTTTCTTGCCTCCCCATAATCTAATGAAAGTGCGATTTAAATAGTAGGAAATAGGACTGCAACGGCTGGCAGATTATATTTAATAGTATTTAATAGTTATTTAACTTAAGTCCACTATAGTTATACCCAACCTAAGTGCACAAAAGTAGAACGAAAAGAGCTACCACAAGTTCCTTGCCAAACTTGAAGTTAATTATTTATGTTTACTACGAAACCCTGTATACAAAATTTTAATATTCCAGTTTAAACTCTAACCTTTTATTGATTAAAGTCTAATAAAGCAAATAAATAATACACGATTTTAGAGTGATTTACTCTAAGTATAAAAGTTACATTCATTTTTAAGTGCAAGATTCAACTATGACGAAAAGAATTTAAAAAATATAAATTTACCATCTGTGTAAATATTCATCTCTCTCAATTTTTTCTCTACATATAAAAAATGGATTCACCGTGATATCCTTTACAGTGCCCTTTTAGCAATGTACAAAAAAGCATATAGGATAATTTGACTTTGTACATGCGACATAACAAAATTTATCAGCTAAAGAAAACAAAAATTAAGACTGTTTGAGCCCCATTTTTTTAGAGATTAGATTTTGTGAGAATTTATTTATTTATTTATTTGAGAATATGAAGATAAAAAGTAGGAAAAAATTTGAATTTACGGGCAACAATGAAATAATTTGTGCCACTGCATTACTATTTGACTTTTTGCATGGAATATTTCCATTGAGATTAATAATAGAATAAAATTGTTGAAAAAATCGACACGCTAAAAAAAATTTCCACCTATATGTTTTGTTTCGATAAATTTTCGAAAGATATTTACATCATTTAAAAATATAAATAAGGTAATCAAGATATAAGCTAAAAACCTTGAACAAATAATTTGATCAATCTAAAGATAAAATAATCAAATTTCAACATTGGAATCTCAAATATGCTACTATCCTATTTTATTTATTTATTTATTTTTAGGGTAAAACAAGCTTAATAGACAATCAAATCGCCACAAACAGCTACGATGAAAAAAGACCGCACAATTAGTCACACGAAATAAATGTGCGATCATCTTTTATTTATATGTTAAAAATAATAAAAGTACATCGTTTGAATATAAAAATATTTATCAACACACGAGGGATTGTGCTACTCGTGTTCATAATTTCAATAAGTTAAGTTGAAATCTCAATACTGAATAGTAACGAACCTTTTGGAGAAGAGAAAATCTAAAAGAAAACTTTGAAAATACAAAAAATTATGTATATTTCAAATTATATACTTGACTTTGATTAACAACCCAAACTGAATTAGTGGTTTGATGAATCAAGAATTATGCTATTTGTATATAAAAAAATGTACAACTTTTTTGACATTGAATGATGTGTAAAAATCTGTGTTATTGATTATTTTAAATGTTAGTAAAAATATTTTCCTTGTCAGATGCCATCAACGAAAACTGTGAAGCAGAATGGAACTATAGCAGCACTGTATGAATCAAATCAATTCCAAATAACTATTAAGTGTCTATTTGATTTAGATAGTGGATTAAAATTTAAGTTCAAATTAACAATTAATTTTAACTATACATTTCACGAGATCAACAAATTTTCAATCATATATTTTATCAACTTTTATTAAAAAATACTAAAAAAATCTATATATATATATATATTTTTATCTAAATCAAACCTGGGCTAAAGCTAATCAATAAAGAACATTAATAACAATCTTTTGCCTAGAAGAAAGTTTTCTACGTTTGTTAGGCAAACTAAAATATAAGACATAGCACGAGATAAATTTGAATATTTCAAAATTATTAAAATACATAGATAGTGCGAAAAATGTCGATAGATGAAATTGAGTTAAATTAATTTGAAAATTTAGAGTAACCATTTTTAATTAGTTTTGACAGTTGAATTTAGGGTTAGGCATTTTTTTCTCGGAATTAGAACGAAATCGAATAGAACTGACCTAGTTCAACTACGATTCATTTATTAAATGGATCAATTTTGTGTCCATACATTGAGAATCGGTCGATTTCGGCCGGATTCTAAGTACTAAACCCTTAAGAATCAATAGTGAATTTTATTCTCTCAATTTCTTTTTTTCATAGTATATTGCATATATTTGAACAATAGATCCTAAAATTATTTCACGCCAAAATTTCACTTTCCATACATTTCTTCTTTCTTTTAAAGCAATACCTAACGAGTAATCAATGTTTAAATTTAAACAATTTTATAAATATAAATATTTTACAAAAATTCATAACTTTAATGCAACCACAATAGTAAAGAGTGTATTTTTAGTTCAATATTTCGTAAGAGCTCGAATTTCTCATTGTTTTTAAAGTGATCTATCATCAGAATAAAAATTTTCTCCTTGAAGATTATTGAAGATAATCAAATTATAAACGCTATATGTATTTTTTAATATATATTGTTGTATGAATTTTCTTAAAAAATGATTTTTGATTTAGATTTTACAGTTTGCATTGTGTTTAATAGTTTATTTTTTATGCCTTTATTAATTGATCTTGAGTCGGAGATTGTATTTTTCTGTTTATTGCCTTAATTTAATTGATTTTTAGAATACAATAATAGTAAATGATTTGAATTCTATTTTTTTCTATTTTTAGTGTGACAAATAGTTTCATACTTTGTTTTTATATATTTTCAATATAAAGAATCAAATCAGACCGAACTATAATCAGTTGGTTTGATTCTAATTCAGCTCTATAGTTAGATATGGAATCAATATTTTCATTTCTAAGATTCTCATTAGTACTTGATTTAGAGCATTTATGATTTTAAGAATTATATTTTATGGTAAATTTGAAAAATATATGTATAGTTCCCATAAATTTTCAAGATAGGTATTATTATTTTTATTTATATTAATAAAATAATAAAAAAATTTAAAAAATAACATTTTAACGCTTAGGCCTACACAAGCATAGGCTCGTAAATCCATTTCTCTCCTACATTTATGGTTTCTAGATATATTTGTCTACATTTAATCTGAATTTAGAAAAGTGAAGGGCTGTAGTATATATCAACCTCTTTAAGCCTATTTAAGAGTTAACCTTCAGTCTAAAAAAGAGAAATGAACTCACCATAGTTATTGAACCCCATTTTGTTCCCTTAATTCTTCCTGTATGTTTTGTGTTTCAAACTACTCCATATTTTTCTTAGAGATTTGATTAACTTACAAGAAATTAAACGAGGATGGCCAAGACATCTCCTACTTGTCACTTTCCTACCATCAACAAATGCAATTCCGATGGGCGAGGAAACCATACGAGTATAGTGGCTGATCTCGATGGCACTTTGCTTATCGGGCGTGATGCGTTCCCATATTTCGCTCTTGTTGCATTTGACGTTGGTGGCATTCTAAGGTTGTTCTTCTTACTCTTGTTTACTCCATTTATAGGATTCTTGTACCATTTTGTCTCCGAATCAGCAGCAATCCGGCTAATGATCTTCGCGACATTTGCTGGAGTTAAGGTTGCTGATATAAAGTCCGCAGCGAGCGCTGTGTTGCCAAAACACTACTCCAGCGACTTGCATCCAGTGAGTTGGCGTATATTTTCATCGTGTGGGAAACGGTGTGTTCTTACAGCAAACCCTAGAATCATGGTTGAGCCCTTCTTGAAGAACTATTTAGACGTTGATTTGGTTTTAGGTACAGAAATATCAACATATAAAGGTAGGGCTACTGGAATTGTGGCAAGTCCTGGAGTTCTTGTTGGAAAAAACAAAGCTAAAGCTCTTCGGAAGGCATTTGAGGAAACATCAATGCCAGATATTGCAATTGGTGATAGAAAGAGTGACTTTGAATTCATGAATCTATGCAAGGTTTGGATGATTGCAAATTTCCATTTTTTTTATAACCTTTTTTTTTTTTTTTTTCCTTTTATGAGTTTTCGTCCTTTTCGTGATATCGTAAGAATACATGTTTAGACATAATCAATGAAATATTTTTGTTGAATTATCTTGTTGTGAAGCTTGACCTATTAGATAGATAGTAAACTTACTTGTATCTTTGAAAGGCAATCTAACATGTAGATTATATTCATTAATTGTTGATGTCTACATAATGTGTTCAAGTGTCGAAATATATAATGCCATATACAACAGAGTGGCGTTGCGCGGTATAGGTTGTTTTATTGCCTGACCTTTCCCCTACAACCGAGTTTCAGCGGTTAAAAAAATTCCATGCAAATTTGTTTTTGAAATATTTAGCCCTTGTTTAGTGGGATTAAAATTAGTTTTTTACTAGATTTCGATAGAAATTGATGAAATGTATAGTTGAAAAGTTGAGAAACCCATAAAATATGTGATAATTTTAATCGGTACCAAACATGGGCATAATTTGTATAGACTCAATGTGGACCGTCGTGCTAGGCCAATTGAAGATAATAAATAATTTACCTATCTTTATCGATGTCTTAATTTAATAGTAATCGTTAACTATCTGAAATTGATTCTTATCTTAATGCAGGAAAGATACATAGTCCCATACGATGCAGGTATTCGGCCAGTGAACCAAGACCAGTTGCCAAAGCCAGTGATTTTCCACGACGGTCGTCTTGTCCAGAAACCCACTCCACTGATGGCATTTCTAATCATTTTGTGGTTCCCAATCAGCATTCCTGTAGCAATTTTGCGTGTGGCTCTTGGTTCATTATGCCCCATGTATTTATCTTACTATCTTATTCAACTACTCAATTGCCCAATAATCGTCAAGGGCACCCCACCAATTAGGGCAAAAAATGCTTCTAATAAACGAAAAGGAGCTTTGTTCGTTTGCTCACATAGAACTGTTCTTGATGCTATATTCCTCTCTATGGCACTCGGCCGCCCGGTTGCGAGCCCCTCGTACTCCGTGCCAAAAATGACGGAATTCTTATCCCCAATTAAGTCAGTTAGACTTACTCGAGATCGCAAGAAAGATGCTAAATTGATCGAAAAGCTACTAAAAGAAGGTGATCTGATTGTATGTGCGGAAGGGACGACATGTCGGGAACCATATTTGCTTAGGTTTTCGGCACTATTTGCTGAATTAACTGATGAGCTAGTGCCAGTGGCTATATCCGTCCGTGCAAGCCTATTTCATGGGACGACGGCCAGAGGATATAAATGGATGGATCCTTTCTTCCATGTGATGAATCCTAGGCCGGTATACGAGATAACATTTCTGAACAAGTTGTCACACGATCAGACATGTAGTGCTGGAAAACCAAGCCACGAAGTGGCAAATAATGTGCAACAAATGATCGCTTCCGCTTTATCATACAAATGTACTAAGTTTACAAGGCGGGATAAGTATCTAGCATTAACTGGGACGGATGGGATTGTGGGAGAAAACAAAAAAATCTATAGCTAAAATATAAATGTTGGCCTAAACCTAGAAGCGTGGAAAGATATGTCGTTTCTACTTCAAAGATAATTACTAGCATATCTACATGTAATCTCGAATAAAATGTAACATTTTTCTTCGTAAGTGTTTTTCGCTTGTAGTAAAACTTATGTACGTTAAAAACTAAATGCAATTAAGAAGTCTTTCTCAAGGAGAATTCATCTCTGTTGGCTATCTTCTTCGTCCTTCACCTGATGCTGCCTGGAGTTTTCTTTTCAAGTCTGCTTCCTTGTGGAATTATAAGATCTTTTCTCTTCGGGAATCATTTTTAACAACTCTTTTAAGTTACTTCTTCTAGTGAGTCAAAGTCAAAGTTAAACTTTAATTTAACTATATATTCCGTTGGCTAAAGGCGCTTTTGTTGACTTTAAGGACAAGAAATATTTTTCATGTATTAAATGTCCACCTTTGAATTTAATGCTAAAGATTGAAAGATTGAATTTGATGAAATTTTTCAATCTTTAGCCGAAATTTGTATAGAAAAGGTAGCCAATTTACTGTGTTGAAACTCAATTAATGAGATAGGTGGCAAATTTTCAATATAAATTGGGGATGTAGCCGAAGAGAAATGTGTACAATTGTAGAGAGTGTTGACCCTAAAAAATGAATCAATAGATGTTGGGTCCACTCACGCCACGTCAAGTACGATTCTGACGTGTTTTTTACCGGAATAACGACGATGAACTAAACGCGAAAGGTACTTTAGCGAGACAAAAATATGTTCGAGCTCCAACAAATGGAACAAGAACAATCGCACTAACAACAATTGTCTAAGTGAAATCCTATCGATACATGTAACATCCAATGAAATATGTGGAAGGATAGATGAAATATTTGCGTCTTGTTCTTTTCAGAGTTCAAGTGTATAGTATGAATGTACAAGTGTTCCCTCATTTTTCCCTTCTTTCGCCCCTTTAATTACAACGAAAATCTATTTATACTACACTTGCTGATGTGGTGACCGTTGAATCTAAATCACGTGGCCTCATCTCCCTATTAAGGCTTCACATCATTGTCTATTCATACCATAAATGCATTGACAATGGGTCAGTTGCCCTATACAATAGGCTGACATACTAACAAACTTTATTACATGTGTTACATCAATCACTTCCAAGAGATCTTCGAATCTAATATTAGAAACAACTTAGGCATTTTGAACTTCGGATGAACTTGAGAGCCTCAGATAAGTCCTTGGGGGTGGTTCTCCGAAAGGGAGAACCTCGGCACTATATACTTCTTCGTCAACGCGTCAACTAGCGCCACAGCTCAAGGTTTGTTTGGTTAAGCACCTCGGCCATCTGGCAAGGGTTTCAGTTCACTGTCCTTGCTTCAACCTTGTGAACCTTCATGCTACTTCTGCCACGTGGGTCTATCTGCCACGTGTCCGCCCACGTGGAAACTTCTCGTGGAGCCTCGATTGGAGGCATAACAGAAGTCCCACAAGTGATGCACGTTTATTTATGTAATGCATGGACTTCATGTGTAAAGGAAAAAAACAAGGGATAGTTATTCTCATTGGTATTTAATCGAGGCACGTCTGATTTGTGAGGGTGGTTTGACGGATGTCCCTGATCCGAAGTGGGGTACTTGGCAAACATTTCAACTTAGTGTGCCTCCATCCATGTGTCCAAGGTTCATACACCCTTTTGAAGGGTATGAGGGGGTCTGATGCCCTTAAATTCAAGTTTATGGGATAATAACGAGGGACTTTATTAGTTTGCGTGACTTTGAAGGACACGAGGCGCCTCTAATTATGGCGCCTCAATGATGGGACATGGTGGCACGTTTTCAAGAAAAGACAGCTGAAATGGTGCAACTTCCAATACCCGCAATGGCTGTCGCTTTTAATGCGTAATGATGGCTGCCTCCCGAATTTCGTGCAAATTCCAAACGTAAGGGAGCGCGTGATATCAACGTTCACATCTGGGCCGTAGAAGACGAAGCGCCAGATGCGGTGGGTGGTTCAGATTAAACCTCCATATCAATTGTTGGATTTCCCAGATCGAGGTCCGACGGTGGGGATCGAGCGTGTCTGCCTACAAAAAGTATGTGTTTTTCAAATGGGTTTTTTCCATTTTTGGGCGAATCTTTTGTCTTCTTGGTTCTTTGAAACTTTTAAGTCTCGTGTCTTTTCAAGCTTTTAAAGTCTCTTGTTCTTGAATTTCTTCTAAGTATTCTTCCTTCTTGTTAACTTTTTCATCTTTCCTTCATTACTTTCGTGGATTTGAGCATTCTTCTTTCTTCATTTCTGTCTGGGTAATCCGTAAGTATTGACTTGTTTGCTAGTTTTTTTACTCTGTGGCATTTTGAATTAATCCTGTAAATCTATGGCTTTTTCTAAACCTATCGGGGAAGACGTGAGCATTTGTGAGTTATCAAATGAAATGGAAGTTTCGATTATGAATACGGCGGTCCTCGTCAGAGCTATCGAGGCTGGACTAGGTGCCTCCATTTTAGGGGGTAGTGATGGGGGGGATGAAATAGTCTGGGGGCAGCCAAGATCCCTTCTTTTGCAAACCCTTCACACTTAGCCAACCTTAGGGAAAAGTACAGAATTCCTTATGATATCGAACTTCTATCCCCATCCCCCACCGAGCGAGCCTCTTATCCCAGGCCAGGGTGTGTCGCCATTAGCGAACATCTACTAAAGGCTGGGCTCCGGTTGCCGATCCATCCCTTCTTCCGAGCCGTTCTTAGGCTCTATGAGTTGGCCCCCACCCAATTTGTACCTAATGCATGGGCTCAGCTAGTGGGGTCTCACTTCCTCTGGAAGGAGGCGTCACTAGGTAAGGATATGCCACTACACGTCTTCCAGACCGTATACTAACATAGGTCTCTAGGAAAGGGGGATTCTAGGGGATGGTACTTGTTGTACCCTTGGGGGTCACATTCTACTTTCCTCCTAGGTCTGCCAACCTCTACCAAGGGGTGGAAGGAAACCTGGTTTTGAGTTAGGGGGAAGTGGCAAGAGTGTGAGGTGACCTCGTCCCCTGTGTTAAAGTTCCAACTTCCTACTCCGATGCCCGTAAGTTCATTAGATCTCTTTTGGTCTTCGAACTGACGACGTCAGATACTTACCATTTCTCGTGTGTTTTAAAGGGTCGATCGAGTTATCCAACTTTACTGAGTGTGACTGGGACACTCTCACTGAGGCCTACAAGAGGCCTTCAGATGTTCGTGACTTCAATCATTTGATCCAATCAACTTGCTTCTTCGAAGATTTTGGCTTAATGGCAAGAAGGGGTAAAATGTTTTTTTTTTTTGTAATATAGCTTTTAGCTGACCCCTCATTTCTCATATTTTTGTAGAGAACTTCAACAAAAGTAAGCATCCTATCCTTGCCATGGCCACCATCCTTGCGGCCACATTCCCCTCGAGGAAGGGATGAAATCCTTATCTGTTGGAGGAAAACAGGTAAGGGACAAAATTGAGAGGGTCAGCAAGGAAGCTGTCCCGCTCCGTGGTCCCGGCGGGGGAAAAACTTCTGGGCAATTCGATGGCTGTCGCCCTGGGGGGCCAAAAAAGGCGATCTAATGTGGAGCCTTCGGGGCAAGGCATTGCCAAAAAAACCAAGTCTGGTGACTCCACGATTTCTGAAGCTCCTAGGCAGAAGGCAGCACTAGCTTCACGTCCTGATGAGTTAGAGCCTGAAGCCTTAGTCCTTCTTCCGCCGAGGTCCAGACGACCACCTCAACTTTCTGCCGCTATTGGATGGATACGTGGCAGATTTATGTAGAGAAAAATGATGATGTTGATATTTTTGCCACTATGATAGCCAAGTCTCTGAGGTCGTTCGGCATGGTCATTGAGGCTGAGGCCCTTTTTAAAAGCCTTCAAAGTAAGAATCGTGGATTTGCCACTAAGGCTTCCCAAGTCGAGGAGAATCTAAGGCCGACGTCGAGGCCCTGAAGAAAAAATATGATGAAGAGTCAGTGAAGCTCGCTTCTGCATTGGCAGAGATTGATACTTTGAAGAAAGAGGTTCATCTATCCCAGAGCGAGGTAACCTCTTTGACGAAGTTAGTGGAGACTTTTGATGCTCATCAAAAGTTGGCGACGGAGGCCTTGGAGAAGGCCAACAAAGAAAATGCCACTTTGAAGGTGAAGGTGGGGGAGCTGACCTCACAAGTAACCGGCTTAATAGAGAAAGTAGAGATTGTCCGAAGCGATGCCGAACAGGCAAGTAAGGACGCTGAGAAGAACTTCCTAGCCAACTTCCATTTATCCGAAGCCTACAAAAGTTTTGGGAAACACTGGAGGAGGTATGCTTACGTTGAAATGATTGGGTGGCTGGTAGTGAATTCTCAGGACGTCAATACGTCTGAGTTAAGGGCCGAGTTCCTTGAGGATGAAGCTGAGGGGTCTGAACCCCAAACTCCGGCAGAGGGGACCCAAGTGATTGAAGTGGATGATGATGTTGCCAAAGAGGCAGTGGAAGAAGTGGGCCCCACTGCAATAATACTCTTTGTATCCCCTCAACCCCGCCTTCATAGGATGTAGCTCTTCTTTTTATTTTTTCTTCTAAGTGTAATAGCTTTGGCTCACCTGATGTAATCTTTTTCATTAATGAACGACCTTTTCTTCACGTCCGAGTTTATTTATTCTGTACTATTTCTGCTTTATAGCTAGAATGATTCTTACTTTTCAATGCTAAGATAATTTCAATTAACGTCAGACGTGCGACAATACTCAAAACTTGTTGACATCGAATAATAATAGAGTTGAACTTATAATACGTTCATAAAATATTCACATGTGTTGGCGGATCATAACTCTATCACCTTGGACCTTAGTATCAGTATCTGACACACATTGATATTAAGCAAACGACATCAGATTGGATCAGGGTCAGACTTTTAAAGCGTAGGCCTTTTCAATACTGAGATTTGCAAGTATTAGCGGTTTTGACACATTCCTAAACTCCGACACTTCAGAATTTAATATGATTTTAGCCAAACGTAAGCAAAAGCTCTAAATATTGTAACTTAACAAGTAATTTTTCAAGTGTTAGAGTTGGGTTCCGACGTTGTTCCTTTTGAGTTCTATGCTTCATCGAATTCTCTAGGTTTTTTTTAAGCATACTATTCGTGAAGGAGAAGGATTCAAAGAAAGGTGCTTTCATTGAACTTTTGATTGTGTACGTAAAGATGTTTGTCATCATTGATAATATTTACGCAGATGATCTATATTCCATGGATGAGGTTGTACCTTTCCATCCATGTTTTCTATTTTATAAGTTCCAGTTCGAACTTCTTCACATATGCAAGAAGGACATTTCCAATTTGGGCCTAGTTTCCCTGAGCCATGTTCTTTAGAGGATAAGAACACTCTTCAAAGCACTAGCTCGTTTACGCGAAATGACCTCTTCTTTACCTTTAAGTTATAATACCTGGTCATTTTTCTTTGATATAAAGTTATCCTTTCTTGTGAATTGTCTCTCTTTTCTTCCAAGAGGTTAAACTTACATTTTCTCATTTCATCATTGGCTATTTCATTGAAATGCATTCGTCGAGGAAATGGCAGGCCTATTTCTACCGAGCTCATTACCTCTGCTCCGTATGCCATAGAGAATGGGGTTTCTCCATTTGCAATTCTATTAGTGGTTCTAATAGCCCAAAGCACTTGAGGATGTTCATCGACCCAAGTTTCCTTAGAAGTATCCAACTTTCTTTTCAATGTGTATTTAATAGTCTTATTGGCAGCCTCGACTTACCCATTAGCTTCGGGGTGATGAGGGGAGGAAAAATCTTTTCTGATCTCCAGCTCGTCACACATATTTGTGACCTTCTAATTATCGAACCGTTTGCCATTATCTGCTATGATTGAATGAGAAATCCCGAACCTATAAATGATGTTCTTCCATAAGAACTTGGAAGTGTTAGCCTCTGTTATCTT
>CAIGRP010065708.1:0-28305 GCA_903798385.1 Fraxinus cuspidata | reverse complement strand
AGGTTACCATATTGTATGGACATTCTAGCATTTAATTTAGTGAAAAAGACTCGGTACCAAATCGGTACAACATATAATATTGTGACATAAGCATCCATATTTTAGTAATCGCAGCTTGATTTCCAGCACAAGTTTGTTAAGACAATTTCCTACGTTGTGTATCTAGTTTATCGTACTGGGAGGGACAAAACTGTAGCGTATATGCAAAGAAGGTTCTTCAAACCATGTTCTGTGTGCTCTTGCTAGTTACATTGAGTTTTTGCAATCCAAGTCAAGTGTTTGTCAGAATAAGTCTTCGTCCTACATATTTGGTACAACGGAATGTGATTCTCTTCATTTAGTTCAGAATCTACCTTCTAATAATTTCTTTTCCGCCAAACGAGATAATGTTATCTCGTATTGTTATGTTGTTAGTTTAGTCACATGTTGCTTTTCAATCGCCAAATCTTTATCTTATCTCTGTCTAGAGTAAGTTGGTGCTGTTTCACTGAGGCACCAATTAGTGATCTTTATATCCACGCATCATATTCAAAATTCGTTTCCATACTGAGATTAGTGTCAAATGTCTTAATTACAGTCGGTGTTCAATATTATTTGTTAATTTTTTGAGTTTCTGTCACATTTTTTGAAATTTTATCGCTTTATTGAATAGCTTCAAAATTTAAATTTATTTCTTGGATAATAGAAGCGAAACGTAATAAAAAAGAGACAACGTGAAAAAAAATCGACCACCACCCGAATCTATTTTAATATTTTGATTGATATTATATTATCTGTCCTGAATCTATTTTAAGATTTTGATTGATATTATATGTTATCTAACACTTTTGGGTGTTTGTTAATTTTTTAAGTGTTCGTCACTTTTTTTTTCACTCTTTTGAACTTCTGTCATTTTATTTTATTGCTTCCATATTTGATGTCACATAAAAGGAGACAAGGCGGAGATAATGCGGATTATGATACAGACAACGATTGAATGTCAAATGAAAGACATGCGATATGTTGATTGTAGAGGAGAAGATGTATTTGACGAGGCAAGAATAGCATGTAAATGGTTTTCGAAAATGTCATCTAGGACTAACAAACTTTGATTAACATCAATGTTGTTTATACAATTATTTTTATTTTTTTGACATTTGCATTTTATGATATTTCATTGAAAAATGACATAGCATATAGTGTCACTTTTAAATTAAAATGTCACACACAACCAATTTCTAATAGAACAATACATTTTTGGCTAAGTTTTCAATGTACTTATAAAAATTTATTTTGGATGTTAATTTATTTTGTATTGCGTTAAATGTGAATTAAGATTTCATGATGGAGAAAATGACATTGTACTTCGCTTTTTAGTCTTACTTAACTTTATGTCGTATTTTTTATTTTAACACACTTTTCATATGATTTTTCAAAAGATTCCAATTTTCAGGTATATTTCTGTATATTGTCTTTATAACCCAATAAAAAAAAAAACTCAGCCCAATAATCCAATGGATTTTCTTAGCCCCATAATAAAGAAATCACAATGTTAAGATGGAAAAAAATCATAACCACCATCATTTAAGTTAATGTTTCCACAATTATCAAATTTAGAGAAAGTTGGCATAAATCAGATCACAGTTAACATTTTTTTTTTTTAAAAAAGAAGATAATAGTGAATTTATGTAATATAACGAATGTGCAAATTTGATGGTACTCATCATATTCCAGATTTCATCAAAGTAGTTATTCTGTGTTCATATCATCTATGCAGAAATCAGTATACACAAACAAAATGAAATTATTATCGAATTATTATTGCTTATCTTGTTGTGACAAATATAGAGAAATAAGAAAAACAATTTGACCTCTAATACGACAGCCCGTATGACTAGTGAACTACACACTAGAATTTGTAACATTATTTGTGTAATCCCCTATGCTATTTGTGTAAAATTTATTTATTATCTCCAATGTACATGCACATTATCTCTATTTGTCAGAATTATTTTCGTAACCTCCGTTGTCTATGCTTCTATGCTCGTCTCCGTGGCTTCATTTTCCTCTAAGATTGTGAAGAATACGAAAAAAAGAGTCGATTTTGAAGTACGTCTTGTCTTTGATAGTATTTAATCTCTGTATGTCTCTCATTCTTTTAAAACCTTTTTCTATATATTCATTTTTAACTACATATTCACATAATAAAATATTTTACACGTAAACTCAAAACTTTTCCCAACTATTAAACCACACATTCTCCAAAAATTCACTATTCTCGCACTTTTTCCTAGTGTTTTCTTAATACGTGTCTAATCATTAGTAAAATTTTTATAATCTAAAATTAACTATATGTACATCGAAACCGATCTTTTAAGCATCTGTACTTAACTTATACTAAGCACTCAGATGACGTGATACTATTGATTATAAAACTGTTTACACCACTTATTGTAGTATGTCGTGTCACTTGGTGCTTAGGATATCAATTCTGATACATACATAGTGTCCAAAAAAAAAAAATGGTTTACTCCATGTTTAAAAACGAACAATTTATTCTTTATTATTTCTTAAATGTTTTTACCTAAAATAGTTGTTCACCTGTATTAGTATCGAGAAATTCAGAAGAAGTCATCATAAGAAATGAATTTATAAGAAAGTACATTTTATTTTTGCACAGAAACAAAAAATAAAGAAAAATACTGAACAAAAAGAATACTTATTCACCCTGAAAGAATATACATGGATTTGATGGGAAATATTCATTTTTCTTTATATTTTTAATTCATCTTAACTAAAAAGAAAAATATAATCATGATTTAAATAAAACTTAATAAATGGAAATCCATCATCCGTATAGGAAAGTTACAGTTTTACGTATACTGAATGAAAACAACGGTTGACTGTAAAATGGCTGCAAAATTCAAAGGCCAGAGACAATGCTGCTGAAAAGAATATGATGGGTATCATATTCCTATAAAAATTATAATTTGGGACCAATAGTATAATTTCCCCCCAAAAGAATTGACAGAAAATGTATAGATGTAAAAAATCTTGAAATGACCACTAGGGCTTAGCAGAGGTTTTGATTTCTTCTTGTCCAACCTCTTATCTGCAAGTCTACACACCCACCCACCCACCCACCCCCACAGGCAAGCAAGAACATCATCACTCTGGCTTCCACAGCTCCCTTTTCTCCGAGCCCTAGAGCTCAACTCCACCTCCCCTCTTCTTTTTCTTCCTCTTCCTCTTCATGGAGACGCCACAAAAATCTCAACTTCCTTTCAATTTCACACTTGGAACTTCCCATATTCTGTCAAAATCCCGACCATTCCTCTTATTCTTTCCCTCATACCCTCAAACTCCCTATCCTTCGTAATGCCGCCCCTATTCTTTTACTCCCTTTATCTGACTCCGCGGATGATAACTATGTGGAATCCCACCAAAATTTGACAAATTTGCAGCTAATCCCAAATGGGATTAGCTCGAATTTGACCAAAGAATCGAGTAAAAGAGTTTTCATCCAAGACCCACCGTGGGTTTCCTCGCTTTTCATGAAAAATCTGCTCATTCGAAGCAGAAATAAGAGTGGGGTCAAAATAGAATATCAAGAAATGGAGAGGCGCAAATATTATCTACTAAGGAGGAGACAGATAAAAGTGGAGACTGAGGCGTGGGAGAATATGGTGGAGGAGTACAAAGAATTAGAGAGGGAAATGTGTGAGAAAAAATTGGCGCCGAATTTGCCTTATTTCAAGAAATTGATCTTGGGGTGGTTTGAGCCGTTGAGGGCAGCTATTGAGAAGGAACAAAAGTCCCAGAGGTCAAAGAAACACAAGAAAGCTTTTTCGCCTTTTATTGATGCTTTGCCCGCAGATAAAATGGCTGTCATTGTGATGCATAAGATAATGGGGCTATTGATGATGGGGGGAAAGGATGATAGGTGCGTGCGTGTTGTGGAGGCTGCAATTCAAATTGGGGTTGCAATTGAGCATGAAGTGAGTATCTAATGTAAATGTTTCCAATGGTATTTTAGGCATTATGGTTGTTTAAACTAACAATATATAAAAAAACTTGTGTTTTGTAATCTATGCTGTCCTTTTTGGAGTAAAATTGTTGTTTGCTTGGTTCTGAGTCTTCTGACTTCTGGGGTTAAGACTTTGCAATTAAGATGATGTTAGCACATCGTTACTGTTGATGATGTTAGTAGCTCAGTTTATTTTGAAGTATGTAAAAATGAATGAAGTCAGCATAATCATCATATTCATTATTTCTCAAGCCATTAACTGAAATATTTTACTCGTGTTATTAGCACCATTCTATTAATAATAATTTCATTAATGTGAATTGAGGCTTTTTTTGGGGTGAAATTTACTAAACAGACAATGATAAAGAAAATCTGGTACTCAGATGGTTCTGAGACGGAAACACTTAAGATAGAATTAGAGTATCTTATGGGGCTTGTTTCATGAGCTTGGATGAGGTGGGAATAATAGATAAGCTCTGAAGGCTTTGCATTGTCTCTTTGGTGTTCTGTTGTGATGATTTTAATCAAATTAAACTTATATCCTCATCCAATGGTCGATGAAGTTGCTGACTTTGTAACTAAGCTAATTTTATCGAGTGGTCTAACCAGCACTACACTCACTATAGTGTAATTGGTGTCCCTAACATAACCCTACGAATTGTTCTTGTATTTAGCGAATATCTGAATTTTTTCACCAGTTACTCAGATGAATTTAGTAATCTCACTATACTGTATCATCCCTTCCCTGACCTTATCTCTATTCTTACTTTTCTTTTTCTGTTATCCAGATCAAACTATATTTTCTTAGCTAGCAATCTCGTGATAATAAATGCTGAGATCTTTGTTATTGAAATTTGTATTTCAGGTTAGGATTCATAGCTTCTTGGAGAAAACTAGGGAATGTCAGAGGCGGGATATTGTAGCTGAAAGTCAAGGAATTTCAAGTAAGGAAGCTCTGCTTCTAAGAAAACGCGTTAAGAGTTTAATTAGAAGAAACAGAGTTCTTGAGGTCCAAAAACTGGTGAGAAATGAAGATTTCAAATCATGGGGTCGAGATACACAGGCTAAGGTCTGAAGCCTTTAATATTTGTTCTCCGCAAGTACCAAATAATTAGAGGGCTGTTTGGTTCAGTTTTTATTTCTTGGTTTTAAGAAAAACTAAAATCGTCTTTTGTTCCCCACCTTTTTTCAAAGATACTCATAAGTTTTTAAGTTTTGAGGTAACATAACAATCAAACTCAAATCTGTATGCACATAGAAAGATCAAGATGCAGTTCTTTTATGAATGATCGTAGAACATGCTTTAGGAGAAGTGTATGGTACCCACGGTAGTGAAGGAAAAAAGAAACAGAAAAACATAAAGAATCAACTGCATTTAACTCAATTGCGAAGAGTAATATAAATAATCTGTGGTCTCCCTAAACAAATTTTACTTAGCATACCCCATTACCCAATAAACACTCGAAGAATTATCAGAAATATTTTCAAAAGAATCAGTAATACAATAATGATGTAAAAAGAAATTGGTCCATCGTGTATAAACATAGATAGCAGAGGCAAGATACGTTCTTTGCTGTTTGTTAAAATAGAATCTGGTGGGAGTCATTCTTTAATGAGAAACTTGCCTATAAGAAGATTACTCAAGAGTTCTTGTTATTTGTAGGCACCGATTTATAGAAACAATAGAATTGAATTGGATACCAATTTCTCTTTCTGGATTTGTAAAATTAGAATCTTGGTCAAATCACACATCTCAGTATACTAAGCTAGAATGAAATTTAGTGCATGGTTGAGCTCCATTTTTATTCTAAGATTGCATTTTGGAATACTAGATTGATGGAGAATGCGCTGTTAAAAAATAAGGAAAAATTTTGGGTTTATGTGTAATATTATTTTATTGAAAAATGTGTGGTTGAAAATAAGAGAGTGAAAAAATGTATTTTAGAAATTATGAGGATCAAACAAGGGCTTATTAAAATTTGGAAAACTATTTTTAGAAGCTAAGAGCATAAATAGATATATTTATTGCTTATTCATTAATATTATCCACTTTTTATATAAATCCAAAACCAAAAATCAGAATTGAACCAAACAGTCACTAAGTTGTCACCCAATATACATGTTCTTTTGTTACAATGGTAATTCATTTTGCTCACCTTATGTCAAGCAGTTGGGATGTTGTCTGATAGAGCTATTAACACATACTGCTTATGTGCAACCTCCAGTTAATCAGTCTGCCGATAGCCCCCCTGATGTTCGCCCGGCTTTTAGGCACCTCTTCAAAATTGCAACCAGAGAACCTGGGTGAGAATTTTGCTGCTACAGGGATTTTTTCAATAGAATCATGGTCTATCATGCTTCCATACAAAATAATCTAACCCTACTCTTGAAATCTAGTTACATATTCATATATATTACCAATGTGGTGTTCCGAAAATGGCCAGCAAGTTCAAAATTCTATTGAAAAATGTTATGGTTCATTTTTAACTCATGGTTCATGCTGTGACACATTAAGGTGGATTGATTGAGAAATGCCATGATGCATTTTTCTGCAGTTTATGTTTCTCATGTTTAACCGTAAAACAATAATTATTCCGTCTCTTTCAGGCAGAACCTTGTGAAGAGGTATGGGGTCATAGAATGTGATCCTTTGGTTTTTGACGGGCTTGATAGAACTGTGAGTCAATTCAACTTTTAGTTGTTTCATGTTTGTTCTGTTCTGTGTGCAAACTGTATATGTTCAATAGGCTATAATAGACAAATTCTTCTACCTGGCTGACAAACAGGACTACATGAGGTTAATGTTATTTTATATTTTTTAAATTTATTTTGGGGGAATATTATTCTGAATAGCTATTTTGTGAGATGATCTTGATGATTGAACTGTGTGTAAATTATTCTGTCATATAATATTGTACAGTACTTCTGGTACAAATTCATGATTCTATTCTTGGTTGTTTATTTACGACTGGCTTCTCAAAGTAATTCCTTTTTTTTTTTCACGTAAAGAATACTCTGTCCTTTTTCATTTTAAATTTTTTGAGTTTTATACCGTCTAAGCTATGTAAATTTTCAGCTATCAGTTTTCCACTTTTGCCTTAAAATTTATAATCTTATCCTCTATGCAGGTTAAGCATATGATTATTCCTTATGTGCCGATGTTGGTGCCACCAAAAAAATGGAGAGGGTATGATGTTGACTCTTATTCACAATAATTTAAGATTGAACTAACAGAGGATTATGAAGGCCGCTCCCAGTTGAAGTTTGTCTTACGTTTCTATTATTTACTCATCCTTTCAGGTATGACAAAGGTGGCTACTTTTTCTTACCCTCGTATCTGATGCGTACACATGGATCACGGCAGCAACAAGATGCTGTTAGAACTGTTCCAGGGAAACAAATGCAAAAAGTGTATGAGGTTAGAGCTGGAATGATTTTTATGTTTCAGTTTAAGCACTCTCAAAATGCCAAATTAGGTGGTAGAGTTGTGTGTTCAGTTGCATATTTGTTATGCTTACTGTCTTAATGAAGGTTAAATATGTTAGCTTCTTGAGTATTCTTTAAGTGTATATAGTGTTTCCTTTCATCAAAATTAATACTTATCATATCTGTCACTAAAATGAAACTAGAGGTACTTTACTTTTTTCTAACATTTGATTCTAGGAGGTACCTGATACACCCTTTCTTGTAGCACTGGATACTTATTGCTTGATTGCTCCCATTGTTTCTTTAATGAGATATGTGTGATGCAAGTGACATATTCAGTATTAATTGTTTATGCAGGCTCTGGATACTTTAGGTAATACTAAATGGAGAGTGAATGAACGTATACTGGGTGTGGTGGAGAGCATTTGGGCTGGGGGTGGAAACATTGCTGGCCTGGTAAATCGGGAAGATGTGAGTGCATACTAAATTTTTTCTTGTTTCGTTTTTATTGCTCACCAAATATTGATTCCACTCATGTTATTTTCTTGAAATACTTATAGCTTATATGCTTTGTCTTAATGGAAATCACTTCATTTTGCAGGTTCCAATACCTGAGCTGCTCTCGGATGATTTGAAAGAAGTAAAAGCATGGAAATGGAGTTTGAGAAAGGCAAAGAAAATTAATCGAGAGAGGCATTCTCAAAGATGTGACACGGAGCTCAAGCTTTCTGTAAGATTTATTAAATTTCTGACTGTGATTACTATTTTGCTCTGCAAAAGGAAATTGGCATCAAGTTATGATACCTGCTCAACTAAGCTGCAATTTAAAGTTAATAAGTCGTCTGAGAGGTTGCAATCAACTAGTTAGTCAGCTTGGTCCCGCAATTTCTAGTCTGTAATTTTCTTTAACTTAAATCAAGTTGAACTTCTAAAGAAACCAAATTCACTAACTGAATAATTCCTCTTTATTTATGCTGGAATGGTTTTGTAATCTCACTTTCGATCACAAAATCCATAATTCCATATAATGCTCCCCCTTTTTGGCCCCATGCAAGGGATGCTACCTCTATTATTTGATGCATAGAGCACGATAAAGAATTCTCCCGCGAATAAATACTCAAGGGTTTATGCTCAGTTAATCAAGTGAATGTCTGGTCATACTAGAAGGGGCTTTAACCTTAAATTGTTATGCTTAAACCTAGATGATTAGTAATTGAAGTTTCTAGTTCAACAAAAGGTTGCCTTATGAACTCTAATCAGTCTTTTTAAATCAGGTTGCTAGGAAGATGAAAGATGAAGAAGGTTTTTACTATCCCCACAATCTTGATTTTCGAGGCCGCGCCTATCCTATGCATCCGCATTTGAATCATCTAAGTTCTGATCTGTGTAGAGGAATTCTTGAATTTGCTGAAGGAAGACCACTAGGAAAGTCTGGGTTACATTGGTTGAAAATACATTTAGCAAATCTTTATGGAGGGGGCATTGAAAAGCTTTCATATGATGGGCGTCTCTCGTTTGTGGAAAACCATTTAGGGGACATATTTGACTCAGCAGATAAACCTCTCAATGGAAATCAGTGGTGGTTAAATGCTGAGGATCCTTTTCAATGCTTAGCTGCTTGTATTAATCTGTCAGAAGCCTTAAAAAGCTCGTCACCACACACTGTTGTCTCCCACCTTCCAATTCACCAGGTATGTACCCCATATCCCGTTTCCCTCCTTTCTTTTGAAAATTTCCCTGATATTGAAAAGAAGTTGAACTGTGTTTGGAGTGACGGTGTGAAGGTTTCATGAAATATACCCTATTTATTTGTTTTCGATTGATTTGATTATTATTCTGATCTTAATCTTAGGATGGCTCATGCAATGGCTTACAGCACTATGCAGCTCTTGGGAGAGACAGTGTATGTTGTGTTTGTCGACAATTGCTTTATCTTGTCCTGATGATCATGCATCAAAATGCTGTGTTTCATCTTTCATAGATTATTGGGGATTACACTTCGAAAATTCACTTTTCTGATACCATTGAAATTGCTGTTTGAACTGGTTGATGCACTAGAAATATTTTTTGAGTTATTAGCACTTTTTCTCGAATGTTCTGGTAAACAAGAAATTAATATTTACTACAGCAAGTGTGGGTTCAATGGCAACTAAATATATTTTCTTTGCACTAGTACATGGCTTTGATTTGGGTAAAGTTGGGAAAAGGCTTTTATAGAATTTTATTTTTCTAAAATGATGCTTGATGAGTTGATTCTGTCTCTCCCTGCTCCTTTTATGATCTGTTGTACTGTTGACAGTGCAACATATCTCCTTTTCTAGTTAGATTTCTTTATACATTTCATAAACCCTTCACTGGGTTCTGATGTCTTTTCAGTTCGAAGCTGCTGCTGTCAACTTAGTTGCTGGAGAAAAACCTGCTGATGTTTACTCGGAAATTGCAGAGAGGTATGTTAATGACCGTCTAAGTTTCTGTAACTCTAAAGTCGGTTTTTTCTATCAGGAACTGATCGAAGACTTTTTTTTCCCACATTTACGTAGTGAAAAACCTGATTGTTACTCCTAGACTTTGATTCCTTTACTAGCTTCAGGAACGACATTTTGCCTAGACCTTCTGATGGAACATATTTATTGTCACTAACTGTATCATAGTTGTACTATCCCAGATTTTATCATTGGAATACAAGGAAGATAGATGAAAGTGGATCACTGCGTAATAACCAAAAGCTAATGGACTTGATAACCATCCTCACCGATATAAAAACGTTACATGCCTTATCACCTCCATCACCTCCTTCTTTGCCAAAATGAACTAATACTACTATTTATTGTGAAACTACCACCCCATCATTTTTTGTTGAACTGTTACATTCTCGAGTCTCATCCAAAATTATACAATTGATGAGAAAGCAATTCCCTTCTTGTTCTGAAAACAATTACTTTCTTGTTTGAGGAAAAAAATTGAATTTGGTAAAAAAAGAAGCCAATTCATTTGAGGAAAAAAAATTGAATTTGGAAAAAAAGAAGCCAATTCATGCCACCTTCAAATATTTGGCTGTTGTACATTGGCTGCACCAATATTTTTCCATTCTTAATATGCATGAAATTTATCCTATGAGTGTATCAATAACCTGGAGTAAAACTTCCTATCATGAAATTTATAATAATGCAGACTTTCCTATTACTATACTTCGCTCAAAACGACAACAAATTGAGCCTTGTCCTGTGAACTATAACTTTTCTGACAGCTCTTGTAATTGTAGCCGATATGCTGATTTTTTCAGAATGTATAGGACTAGGCATTCAACTTGCATCACCAATTCTTTGGCTTGAAATTTTGATGAAGCTGTAATTAGAAAATCAGAAAATTGAATTCCATTATTTCAAATCTAGATTTTTCCAATGGAATCATGATTATATTTCAATATACATGCTTTCTGAACCTCAAGAAAAGCAAAAATTGAACCGAGGTTTGTTATTCGGCATTTGACAATGCTCCTATATTGGTGATTGCACGAAATGCCAATGACTTCATAAAAACTAAGAGAAAGGGCTTAGGTTGAGAGTGGAACCAATGACAATTTCTTCTATCTCTGCTTCCAATTAACTTCAGATAATCTTGTAAAACAGAAATTAGATAGTTTTCTATCTCGATGTTTTGATTCTTTCTTTTTCTGTGCTTACATGAATGTTTATGTAATCATGGTAATCGATGCATTCTTGCTCTCTTCCTTTACCTCTTGGCATATTTCTTTTTGTCAAAAATTAGATTTTGGTTGTCAGGGTTCACGATATCATGAAAAAAGACAGCAGTAAGGATCCTGCAACTCATCCAAATGCTTTGCTAGCCAAAGTCTTGCTTGGTCAGGTTAGTTTTTGTATTATAGGTTTTGGTTTTTATCTTGTTAGTTTCAAATTTTTAACATTTCTTGCGTTTGTGAAACTTTCTATTTATTTTTATTTTTGATAGTAATTGGTTCATGGTAACTGAGAATTCAGACCTTTTGTATGTAACTTGTGCAATTTGAGAATATGATGTTTGAAAAACTTTCAGGTGGACAGGAAACTCGTGAAACAAACGGTAATGACTTCAGTATATGGTGTTACTTATGTTGGGGCACGTGAGCAGATCAAAAGAAGATTGGAGGAGAAGGGTCTTATCACTGATGACAGGCTGCTCTTTAGTGCAGCTTGTTATGCTGCGAAAGTAAGTGCATATTTGACAAAGCTTAAATTTTAGTTTAAGTTGATCAAACATACTTTTTATCCACACATTTTTTAGGATCCACTATTTACTACCTCTATTTATTTACATATTTCATTGGACCCCCCAACTTACAAGCGCTCTGAAACATGCTCTAAGTTTCACTTAACCTTTTGGTACTTTGGAGTCTTCAATACATAACGTAGAGAATCATGAATTGATTTTTTGGAAAGTCTTGTCTGCAGATAGTACTTCTACACACCTTGATTACGAGGCTTTAGTCCCCTATCTTAAAGAAATTGTCTTTATTAATTGAAATATAGTTTTGTAATTTAATTTATGTACCTATATTTGTATTACTCTTTCAGAACGAGGTATTATTTGATTTGGATTGATTATTAAGTGAGAGTTGTAAAGGTAGGATTTTTAGCATAATTTTCAAATTTATACCTCCGAAAATATTGGAGATGTTTCCAAGCAGAAAATTTGGCTCTTCATGAGAAAAGAAATTTTTTTTTGGACAGTCTTCATCAACCTTTCATTATGGTCTTTTTCTTTGAGTTATGCACGTCATTTCATAAGCACAAATGCGTGCACTTCTATTATACTTAATCATATAGACTCATTGAAAAAGATTCAGGAAACCGTACTAAAACCTGACGAACTGTGCATTGACAATCTAGTAGCTACTACTATTTCTAAAAGTGAAATGTGATATATTAAGAATATTACCTGGAATTTTTTCACAGGTGACAATGGCCGCTCTTGGAGAGCTATTCCAAGCAGCACGGGCTATAATGGGTTGGCTTGGTGACTGTGCTAAGGTTTGTTAAAATTGGGTCGACATTTTTGTATAGTCAATAAATTTCACAAACCTTGATTGATGGATAATGTATTTACAGATTATTGCTTCAGAAAATCAACCGGTGAGTTGGGTAACTCCACTGGGCCTTCCTGTTGTGCAACCTTACTTTAAAACTCAACGGCATGTTGTAAGTGTTTTACATTCGAATTGAATCTGCATCTTGTGTAAAATTTATACTTCGAAAATTATCTTGGTACTAATATCATTGATTGAATACTTGATTATTGCCGGTCAGCATTAAATGGATTTTTGTAACATTAAATGAAATAAACGAGGAGATGATAAAGCTAATGATTTATTGTCAGGGTATAGGTGCCGATTATAAGCAGTGTTTAAAGCATGCAATTCCGCACGCAATTATTGTTAAGAGTCTTTTACAGTTTAACACTCAAAAGTGGGGAGTCATTGTTCCTTCATAAGGAGTGGCATTGCTAGTAGTATAATTTGAAAGAGTTAATAGCATGTTAACAGTAGGTATTGTGTCATTTGCACGATGCAAATATAATTAGAGTTGCAAAGACACGTCCTTTGTTCGTTAAACATTTTGAAGTGGATAAAATTAAACCAATTCTTTCCTTGCAGATGGGAATCTGAACTATTGAAACTTTATATCTTCTGATTCTGATTTACTTTATGCAATGCAGATAAGAACTTCTCTTCAGGTGTTAGCTTTGCAGCGTGAGGGTGATTCAGTAAGTTGTATATTTCTGAAACTGAATCTCTCCTTTTGTGCAACTGCATTTGGCATTCCAAGTACTAATTGTTCTATTATAACATCTAACCCCAGGTTGAGGTCAGAAAACAGAGAACAGCATTCCCTCCGAATTTTGTGCACTCGCTCGATGGTTCACACATGATGATGACTGCCATTGCTTGTCGTGATGAAGGATTGCGTTTTGCAGGTTTTTCTTTCCTCCTGCTAAACTCAACCTTTTTTGTGATGTCTAAGTTACTACTTACTCGTGCCTTAAAACGTATTCTTCAAAGAAATTCTATTTAGCATTCACTGGAGACACTGATTGTATTATAATACTGCACTGACGTGTGGCATCCCTATATACCCATCAGTCTTCTTAAGACTCCTCTGGGAGAGAACTGTGATTCCTTGCCTAACCTCTGATTGCAATTTGACTGGCTTGAGAGCACGTCTGGTTTGACATTTTGAAATATTGACAAGCTCCTGTGATAGGAAATTATTAAAATTTTCATAACAATCGGAGTCGAACTAGCGATAAACTGCTGTACATTTTCTTCCAATTTAAGGTTTTGTAAGATATGACTTTTATGAGAACGCTTTTCTGAGTAGCTGATGTATTGCAGGTGTGCACGATTCCTTCTGGACACATGCGTGTGATGTCGACAGGATGAATCAAATACTAAGGCAAAAATTCGTCCATCTTTACAATATTCCTATACTAGAAAATGTAAGCGTCAGAGCATATCCTCTAGCTCCTTTCATTAGCACAAGATATTTTTACTGATGATTAGATGTGTCGGTCCTTCATTTTCCAGTGAATATGAAAATAGCCACCTAGAGTATCTAGATGATTTACTTCCACCTTTAACTTTGATTCATTAACAGTTGCTGGAAAGCTTTGAGACATCATATCCGTCATTGTCCTTTCCCCCTATACCGAAAAGAGGAGACTTGAACCTGGAAAAAGTACTCGAATCTCCATACTTCTTCAACTGATCTTCCGTGCGGCCACCACTGATGTTCTTAATTAGATAATATTGTCTTGATTGCACTGGTGATCTATCAGGAACCAGTTGATATTTTGAGCTGGCAATGATTTTGCCTCTGAAGAAGTGGGTTTCTTTGCGCGACGCTACTATCCTGAAACTTAGAAGTTTTGCCAGGCATAGAGTCGAGAGGACAGATTTTTAAGTCCCTGCTGCTCGCTTATATAGCCACGCACAAAAATGTCTTGACTTTGCACCTGCATATTGGAATTTCAAGATGTTCAAAGTTCCTAGTTTCTGGTGTCCTTGGTGATCTGCGGTTATGCACTCTCTTGATAGGAAACTGTTCTATAAAAGATCCCGATTTTTCTAATATGCTGGTCTCCAAGTGATGAGAGTAATAGGAGAAGCCTAGTTCTTGGGTGCCGATCGACATGGATACATGTAATGCATTCTAATATTGGGTCTGGTTGACATGGATGCGCGATCCGTCTTGCTCATTCTTGAACGTTATGTTTACTCTTGTCATGCATACACTGTTCCATATTTCTAGAAAGGGTGAATAATCAAATTGATTTTGCGGTACAAGAGATTTTTCTTCATGGTGCCAAGTATAAGATACGATGTACATATTCCTGTATCACAAATTTGAAGAGTAAATTTATGATGTACAGTAAACAATTATTTGTCCGTTGGAATGAATCAAATAGCATAACGTTGCATTTGCCATTTTTGATGGTCCAAACATAATTAAATTCTAAAACTTGCATCAGTGCATTTTGGTTGTCGGAACGAGGATTGATTTTAATAAGAGAATTATGTGAAATGTTTGTTCCATAGATTGAATTCTAAACTATTCACAGAAAAATGTCTTGTACACACGTGCATATAATATATATGTATGCATAGAGCTCAAGTTTTGAAAATCCTCAACTATTCGATTTAATTTAGTCAGTAAAATGGGTTCAAAACAAGTTAAAAATTAATTACTATGGGAGGAATTGGAGCAGAAGTCTGATCAGTATCTGTAAGCACCCACCTTTTCAGCTGCTGTGTGCATGAATCAAACTTTGTGCTTTCATCTGTAAAGATTGACGAGAACAAGTCAGAAATATCAGGAGCTGGAGAAACAACTGCAAGATAAGTGTCCCTCTAGTATGCTAAACCTTCGATTGGATTCGAAGATAAGATAGAAACAATGTTGAGAGTTGGTGGTACGGCACTTGCGGCAAGTTTCATGACTGTTGCAACTTGCTGATGTTTCATCCCGTGAAACTGCTCTTGAACCAGGTTTGGTTGCTAAGGTAAGCAATGAACTTGTTCTGGGATTGCATGGTGCATTTGCAGAAAACCGAATCAATTATAAAAGGGAAAATTGCAGTCACGATGCCGAATCTTTCATTTAGTTGCACTCTGCCCAAACATTTTATTTGTACCACCTACGGTACCAAACCTTAAAAAAACTCGCACCCAGAGTCCAAATTGACAGAAACCGTTAGTTGACCAAAAATTAAAAATCTGACCAATTGTTGACTAATTTTTTAAGGGCAAAATTGTAACTTTACATTGTTTTCCATATAATAAAAACGAAAATAAAACAATTAAATAATAAAAAAAAATTCTTAATATCTTCTCCACCCACCCCACGCCACCCCAACCCCAAAATGTCGGCACCACCACACCCCCCTCTGCCACCATCCTTTTGCCACGCCACGCCACGCCACACCACCCCCACCCAACCCAAAACCAAAATTGATGTGTCGAAGCAGATAAAGCAGATGGTGAGATTCATTCACAGGAAGCCGAAGAGAAAGCTAATGAGATCTCAGTTTCTGCAGAGGAGTTTTTTTTCTTTTTTGATTGATTTTTTTTTCGTCTGTACAATATAATCAAATAATCAATTGACATGGGTAAATATTGCATTGTTTGTAGGAATTCAACATTGAGAAATTACAACTGGTTGAAGCCGAAAAGAAAAAGGTCGGACAAGAGTACGAGCGTAAAACCAAACAGGAGGAGAATTTTTTTGTTCAATCGGATAAATCTCGTTTTACCCTATACATACAACACAACATAGAGAAGAAGAAAAGAAAAATCAGCAACCAGAGTATGATCCAAAATGACTATTTCTGGCTTTTCAACATTGCGAAAGGTAAAATCGTTTTATACCCAGAAATTGTTTTTAATTGTAGGTTATGATTTGTTCATTTTTATGACCTTGTTGAGCTATTGAAGTTTTCTAGTGATTTTTGTTCAATTTTTGGAGAGGTGGCACCAGAGATTGGTGGCTGAAGGACGGTGGCGGAGGTGGGTGTGGTGGTGCCGACATTTTGAGGGTTTGGGTTGGGTTGGGTTGGAGTGGGGTGGGTTGAGAAGATAATAGGGTTTTTTTATTTAATTCAATTGTTTTATTTTAGTTTTTATTATATAAAAAACAATGTAAAGTTACCATTTTGCCCTTTAAAAATTAGTCAACAATTTGTCAGATTTTTAATTTTTGGTCAACTAATGGTTTCTGTCAATTTGGACATAGATTCCAGCCATTCGATTCTGAATTCAGTCAAACTTCCAACCCTTAGGGACTCCCGGTTGCGCCACGACCTCCTTCCTGATCTTGTTGCAGATAGCAGATATAGACACGATGGAAGAAACAAAATGTACGTTTCATACAAAGTGCTACTACAAATAAATGCTCATTAGTGCGACTTTGGCTTGATTTCCTCTTGTATATTTAGGATTTTACTCGATTAAATCTCCCCTTTGCTATGTTTCTTGCCTATACGTGTGTAGTACTCGTGAATATTTTGAACTCGATGCATTTTTTAACTTTTGTGTGTATGGGCAATCAAGATAGAAGTTGATTGCCAAACCTGTGGATCATAGCCTACACAATGTACTCTAATCTGCTACATTAGCAAGTTGTTAAACTCGAAGAGCCTCAACTTACCATATCATTTGGGTAGATCCAGATGTAGTGCAGTAGTCATAGATTAGTCGTAGGTTACCAATACATTGAAAGAGGTTGGTTGCATATAATTAAGAAAGTCAAAATCCAGGTGCTTGTTGACAACAACGACCCGATCAAAACGCACTTGGTAAAGATGATAGAATACCACTGGCAAAGAAAAAAAGCCGAAAAACTAAAATTTGTTCATTATAATATTTCGGTATCCAACAACATGGATGAGGCTTTAGATAGAATCATTTCGACTCTTCGAGCTGACCAATAAAATATAATACCCAAATTCCGATTATCAATTCAAAATACCAGCCGAGGGTTTCCATCCGATACCAAAAACCACCTATTGTCTAACCGATATATATTGCATAAAGCGAAAGGAAACACTAGCTAGCTTGACATTCATCATCTTCTGCAATATTAAACAATAACTTTGGAAGAGAAGCAATTCGTGGAAGATTAATCAGAAAATCTCCAAATGAGTCTCTTCTTCGCATGTGAAGTACCTGCTTACAACCAGAACCATCCTCGAAATCCTCCTCAAAGGCCAGAATACCATTATGGGCCTTCTTGTGCGGAGACTTGAAATTCTTTCCACAATCAGTGCCTTCATATTGACTTTCTCCATCAATTTTTGCACTGGAAGCTGTAGCAGGATCCTGCAGGAGGCAGCAGAGAGAATCGACCTTTTTCATGAGCGATTTCTCGTCCAAACCTGCTGTAGATTGAGTGTCGCTTAGCAAAACCTTTGCTATGTTTTCCAGCATGTCCTGGCATTCTGATGCCTTGTCTGAAGGTAAACTTCCAGAAGTCAACTGTTCTGAAATACAATGTCCAATGTGGTTCACAAGATCATTCATCGACATAGCCGGGCGGAGACCTGGTGACTTCAATTGTTCCCAATTTTTTTGTCCTTGAAACTCACACCTTTCAGCAATTCCATTTCCTTCACTTGCACGCATATCCATCACTAGTAATATTAGAGAAGATGATAAGTCGTAATTTATAAATAATAGAAACAAACTGTTCTTCCTATCTCTAAATATCTCCATGCATTCTTAAGCACACACTGGCACGACATATACAATGTAACACTGAACGGTAACAATTCCACCGTTGGTGTCAAACATATGTAATAGGATCAAACAAGGGAAAACATATACAGCTCACAGTATAAAAAATTATAAAATGAGAATCATGAAGGCAACTAACATATTGGTAACAGCATCAACATGTCGCAGGGTAGTGGTACAGTGTACATGGCACATTGTGAACGTAGATAATAATTATGCAACAAAGTTCAGTACAAAACAGAAATTTGTGAATCAATGTGTGCACAAAACACTGAAACTCGTCAAATAACAAGCTTTATATTTATAATGGACAATATGGTGAAACAAAGGCATATAAGTGAAGTGAAATGTTTCTATCAAAAGCAGATTACTAACTAATTCAAAATTTGATCTTTGAAGGGAAAATATGGATACTGACAACACAAGATTTAAATAAAATTTTAAGAACAGACAATTCCTTACTGTATATAAGTGAAGTGAAACGAAGCCATATAAGTGAAGTGAAATGTTCTCTATCAAAAGCAGATTGCTAACTAATTCAAAAATTGATCTTTGAAGGCAAAATATGGATACTGACAACACAAGATTTAAATAAAAAGTTAGGAACAGACAATTCCTTAACTGTATATGTACGCTTATATATTTGTGTTGTTTAATTTTTAGGCATATTAATCACTTGTGCAAAAAAAAAACTCTATAGGGACAAGAAATGATGTACCTAAGCTGGGTGATGAAGCTTCTTTAGGGACATTTTCAGTTGACGTAGAACATGATTGTGCAGCATCTGCGGATACTACATCTTGGAAGCCAGACGAAGAAGTTCCTTTAGCAGCAGCAGCCAGTTGATTAAATTCATTGCTTTTAGATTGCTCTAGATCTTTGAGAACAGGAAGTTGTGAGTCGAAATATGGAGACTCCATAACTGTTTCTGTCTGTTGGCTCAAATTATTAAGGCGCATGTCACACTGGATCAGTTTTTCATAATGCTTGTTTAACATGCCAGGAGGGCACAGGAGAAAATGTTGCCTATTCAATAGCATCAAAACAAACAATCAGTTCAGTTAAAAAAGTTTTGCATCTTAGAGTATATAGGTAAAACTCTTCCTATTTAAATCTGTCACTAAAATGTTCAACGTTGAGATGGCAAGGTATATTGAACATTCATCTTCTCAAGTTAGAATATATAGCCAATTATTTAGATCTCATTGTTTTTCTTGCAGCCCTCAAATGATACCGAGACATCTAAAAGAACTTGGAGACTGTAGGATTTGGATTTCTTGGTTCAACTATGTCTCACAGCATATGCTTTACTTCCCATGATTGGCTTGATATATATCATGTTATCGCTGGAAAGCGAACACTTCCTACGGAAAACTATTCGTCCTTCTTCAGTCATCAGTAAATTGCAGGAAAAGATTCAAGCATACATGACAGAAGATTCAGTATTATCTGATTAAATTTTCTCTCGCAAAGGTGGGAATTCTTCTGTTGCTTAGGAATTATGGCATTAAAAGCAATGTATCCACAAGTTGAGACATTAATTAATGCACGTGTCAAAAATTGTATATATGCCAAATATTTTGTTCCTTTACTTAATATGGCAGAAGCTTTTCTACATCTCGAATGACTCAAGTAACTCACCTTCAATTTTTTTGCGCGAGGTTAGATCATTGAAACCAGATAGCCTAAAGAAAGAAAACAATGTATAAGGTATACTAACTATTACCTATTTATGCTAGCCTGTCCATGAGTAAAGTCAGAAGTGGCCTGCCAAAGAGTGTGTTTCTTGGGCTGTGGGTCAGTCTCCCTGAAAAAAGTAGGCCGCCGAGCCAACTGAACCAGACAAGATCATAGTGATTCTTAAGAGTAGTGAACCAAGAAAGAAATCACATATTTTTGGTAGTTGACAAAAATCAATTGTTACGATGAAATAAAAGAAGAAAATAAATACCACAACTGATAAAGTAGCAGGGCCATTATCAGGACAGTAGGCCTTCACAGACACAATATCAGACCATTGAATTTCTATTTTACTCTTGAGACCACCTTCAAGAACTTCCCAGACAAGTTTATGCTTAGCAAAGTACCACTTTGCTACCAAATCACCTTCATATCTTGACACATACTGCCAAAAGGATGCTATTGTTAGCAACATGCAACAGGATTAGCACATATAAAGGTAACAATTAGTCGGGATCTCCTCTCTTTCTTCTAATATGATTTTCAAAAGTTAGATCAATACTTGATAGATTTCAATATTTTGTAATCATATTTGATTCCCAACACTTCACTCTGATCAAGTTGATTTCTTCTATACTGAAGTTGCTTTTAAAATAATTATTTCAAGTTTTCAACTTAGCCAAACCAAAAGGTGAATTTGCTGAACGTATACTGATTCAACAAAAATATGGAAAGCAATTGTCCGTTAGTGATACCTCCCAATTACCAATCCTCAAAAGCGAAGCTGAAAAATTTGAAGCTTTCAACTTGTCATTTGTGCCTCCTAAAGCCGTCCCCTTTATTTCTTTTTTTCTTCCAGAGTTAAGATTTTCACTCTCTCTCATCGCAGGAGAAGAAGTATTTTCTTGAGAAAGCCTCATCTGAATCAAGTCCAACAGAGAAGGACTCTTCCTTAGCTGCAGGCCTAAAGGACTTGGCTCACCAAGTGGATTGTACTGTGATGGTGGGATTGAAAACTCATTATTCCCGAAGCTCTAATGATACGAAAAAAAAATGTATTTAATACAAGGAAAATAAAGGTCAAAAAGAGGTATACAAAATCCAAAAAAAAAAAAAAAGCAACAAGAATTCGAATCTGAGATACAGAAAATTCTTAGAAATTAAATAGAATTTCCCTTTTATTAATTTAAGGCCTTCTGTTTATCAACCTTAGCATAGTCATTAACAACTCCAATCCTGTTTTATTTTTTTTATAATTTATTAGAAAATAGAAAACAAAATATCTACAGTAAAAAATTGTTTAATTAGCAAACTCAACAGAAACGATAGAATCAGGAAAAAACTTTGAAAAATCATGAATTAAAAAAAAAAAACCTGCGATGGATTGGAGGACAAACGAGATCGTTTATTGACAGGAACATACTGTTCTTCTGAAAAGTCCCCCCTTTTCATTATCCTGCTTCCTTCAAACGACGCTATTCCGATGAACAACGGTCGACGAGTCCAAAATAAATAAAATAGAATTCTTCGAAAATTGAAAATCACTTGAACTTGAAATTCTTAAATTGTAAATTGGTAATCAAGAACACTGCCGTCAAATATCTTTTAGATAAATAAATCGTAATAATTAAAAAACCCTGATGATGCCGAAAAATTTCTTTTGCCGTTTCCGTGTGCTTATTAAGAGAGAGTTTTTGATTTGGATTCGAAGTATTAAGGAATATATAGAAGCCGAGTCAATAGCTTGCTGGTAATGCATTTGACTTTTGATTAGGTTTATTACCGAATTACCCATCAATTGTGTTTTACTTTTCTCCTCTTATGTTTGTGTGGGTCCAGTTTCCTTTACGACACGTGCTCCTACGTGGCTATATGTCGGCCATCCGGCAATGTTTAATGAATAGAAATTGAAACATAAAAAATAGTACTAAGGTGAAAAAACTAACTAATTTGTCACAATATATCTGTTAAATTATTTAATTTAAAAGTTTAAATGGCTAAATATAAGATAACAAATAGATCATTTTTCATTAGTATTTGACGTCTAAAAAGTTCTCATAAATTTGCAATAACGAAGTTTGAATTATAACAAAAGAGAGAGAGATATTTTTTGTTCAAAATTTGTCTTGGGCAAGCATTTAGTTACTAAAAATGATACGAAATATATGAAACGGGAGGTCAAATGCCACATCATACATTACTGATTTTTCTATGCATAACAAAAAAAAGGGCAATAATGCATTTATATCCACTTTTTTATATAATATTTTATTTATACTCACAATAGGGCATGGAGACTACATGTTTGGAAATTTTTTTATTCATGCGAACCCCCGTGCGCATATAAAAGGGTGTAACATTTTCGATACAAAAAATTCGGTACAAATGTAATTGTCCACAAAATATATGTCTTGTTTTAATAAATTTAAAATTTAGTTACACAATTCGTTAAACTCATTTTGACCGCAAAATTCAATTCCGAGCCCATAAAGTTTTTTCTTTCTTTTTTCTCCTTTAGGAGAGAAGAATTCCTCTTTCTATTTTGCAAGTGTTCTTAAATAAAAGTAATTATTCAAATTAGTTGAGCTTGAACACGAACACGAACACGAGAGTTGGGGATTTGGCAAGTTGTATTTGACGAAAACGGACAAGAAACTCAAACGTCATTTATTATACAGTCCATTCGCGACGAGCGTTGTCCAAGAATTCCACTAAAATTTATAGAGCATGTTATGATTTGAGAATGCAAAGTTCAAAGTCGCAACCACAGAGAAGAGATGAAGTTTTACTCGCTGAATTCTTCATCTACTGCCTTTGATCTTGTGGCCTCATCAAGATGGCGATGGATTCCCACTCCAAACTGCATATAACGTCCTGCACAATATCATTGTGTTAATTAGTGAAATGCAAGACTAAAACTTCACAAGGGAAATAAATGTGATAAAATTGAGAACGAAAAACAAAAGAATATAAATTTGACAAACCGAGGGGTTATCCTTGTCGATGTCAAAGCTGTTGATGGCACATGGTTCGGCCAAAAGCTCGACTGGTTCTTCACCTATGGAATTAAGATGAACTGAATCAGAGCCCAATCATCATGCATACGTCTTCATTTGTTTAACCAGTTAGCAAGTACAAGAGCATGTTTGGCGAAGCTTTAACAGCTGATTTACAAGGACATAAGCTTAGCCTCTGTTTGGGAAACATTTTTTAGGAAATTAAAAAGTTACTTCTATTACCCGTCAAAGTCAAACTTTAATCTCAACTGCACATTCAAATCTACTCATCATTATTATCCACATATTTCGTGGTTCCACCACTATTCCTCCTAAAAAGCTATTCATAATCTTTCCTGAACAGATGTTAAAAGGAAATAGTTACTTTCAAAAGACGCAGGTTATCGCAACATGTTAACAAAAGTCTTAAAAAGTAACTTCTAGTTCTTTTTAGGCATAGCCACACACTCTAAATCAAAACAGAACTTATCGCTGATAACTGCATAGAATAAATGCAAAATAAAGTTAAGAAACACACACCTTGCTCGACCACAGCAAGTATTCCATCTTCTGAACAAATCATAGCAGGTAAGATCTTTGAAGATGAAACGTTACCAGTGTTAGAAGAATGTCTATAGCTGTCGTACTGGACCTCCCAAACCTCACATTCCGATAGCGAATTGGCTAGTCCACCACCAGCCCAAGCGCCAGAGAGGATTATAGGCTGTTGTTGCCAACGGATATCCCATGCAAATACAGTACCAGAAGAACCTCCTGCCTTCAAACAGAGGAAAAATAGAAAACTATTACACAGTATTTCACAAAGCCACGGAAGATATCTAGAGAGCCTAACTAAGAAAGTCTCACAGAACATTCCAATTCCTAATCAATTCTTCTAGGCGGGCGAACAACCTTAAGTCAGCCTCTAAACTAAGCCAGTTACAACCAGGTCAAGGCATCCTAGATCCTACAATAAGGGCAAAATGGCAAAAGTTTTCTGAAAAAGGAATAAGAAAACCTATAACCAGTATTGAAAGGAAAGGAGTAGCCCACATAATCACGCATATATCCTTGACGGGAGAATTTAGATTTACAATTTTGAGTGCTGCATCACTATCTATGATATCTACATTGTAAACGAGTGAAGTGCATCGTATATCTTAAGAAATATGAAGCTCATGAGGAAAGATTAAAGAAGCCATACGAGGCAAGTGTGCTTTCGAGACCGATGAATATCAACAGAATGTACAATGCCAGAAGTAGTTCCTTGACTCCTATTAAGCACCACATAAACAAATTTCAGTAAATCGACAGTAAAAAGAATTATTGGGAAGGAAGAAAACTCCATAATTAAAGCAGCATCTTGATCTGAAGTCGTGATTATTTAAAACAAAGAAAAAAGAAAAAAAAAAAAAGCAAAGTGATTCGAGATATCATAAAGAGCTATTCATTAAAATGGTTACCCTAAAAAATAAATGGAATCCATTCAACGCCTTTAAGATGTGCAACGTATCATGCTGAAGGGATCATGTCTATATCAAGATCATACATCAAACAAGACGTAGTTACAGTTTCTATATCAAGGTTTGCAAAAGGACCAGATTGACGAATCTAGAGGTAAACACACAATGTTGAAATTAGGCAGCTAAAGGACACAAACCATCTACCTCTTCAAGGATTCTGTTGGCAATTAGAAAAGAGATGCATTGCACACCAACTATTATTTAGAACAGATAAAACCAACATAGGCAATTCAAAATTCTAGTCTCACTCTCCACGTTTCATAGCATGTCTGTCAATTTCATTCTGGTCCTTTGACTTTTATCTATTTAGAAAGTTACATTCTTGTTCAAAATTTTATTATAGCTGACAGCAAAACTAATTCAGATTTACAATGTCAAGCCCAACAAGAAAAATATGAAAAATACAACGTGGCATCACGAGTTTATAGTGTAATCTCAGTACCCACTATCTCAGACACATGACAAGGGTATACCTATAAATTTAGTTTTACATTCAGAACTGCAGTTATTAGCAAAGTTCAAGCCTCAGCTTCGGAACACAAGTTTGTGTTCTTAATTTTCCACTAGCGGGAGAGGGAGGCAGGTGTCAAGTAATATATCTAACCGCATTTCACTAGTGAACAAGAAAATTAGAGTGATTTACAAAAACTGTAGGCTCTTTTTCTCTTTCTTTGCAGAACCTATGCTTCTGTACATATCACACCAGCAAAAAACGCCCATTAATCAAATGGAATGCACCCTGGTGTGACAAGTCAACTTTGTTATTACTTCTTAACATCCGCTGCAAATGTGTTGACTACGATCCAATCCAACATGTTACTTATGCAATCCAGCATGTTATTACTCGGTGTTTAATCTACATAATCTGTAGTTGACAAACAATAACAAATGTCATATGATAGACAGCAGCTAAAACCACAACTTGCAAAGTTACAAAGCTTGCTTCAGTAAACAGATATTGTCAATTCTAGAAAAAAAAAATTAACATACTTAAATTACAAAATTCTCATTAATAAGTATTACTGGCGGACACATACACATAAACAATACTCTACAAAAGAATCAGCAAAAAGTATTTAAAAACATTTTCAAAATTACCAATTTCCCTTGAACGATACCACAGGGCCTCCAGGCTTTCGCTGATCCCACCAATGCATCCCGAATCCAAGCCCACCCGTCACAAACTCCACAGGTGACGCCCACTTCACCGTGCTATACGAAACCAAGCCATTACTGTCAAAAACCGTCCTCACACTCCATTTCTCACCTAAACTCACCAAATTGACCCTCCCATTCTCCACACTCACACACTCCGACCCATTATCACTCACATCAATCCCCGATACGGCCCCCAAATGGAACCCCTTTTCGGGAACCGAAAATTCCAAATTCAATGACCCATCGATTAAATCCGCAGAATAAAAAAGCAAAGACCCGGAGAATGTTGATGCAGCAATCAGGGGTTTGGAGGGGTTTAAGGGAGAAGGGGCGATTTTCAAGGAGGTGATTCTTGAAGGGGTGGACAGAGAACTTTGATGGGTCAAAGACGGGGTGCTTTTGGCATTCTGGGCCGGCGTAAAAGTGAGGATTTGGATTGAAGGAGTGGAGGTGTCGGAGTCATAAGTAGCAAGAAGGATGTGGCGGGTGAAGGCGGAGACTTGAGGCAGCCACCGCAGGGCGTCTATGTATGTGAATTGAGGAAGTCTGTGGATTTGTATGGGATTGGGGGGAGGGTAGGTGCTGAGGGCCATTGGTGGGGGAGGAGTGGAGCTGTGGAGGTTTCTGAGAGGGTTTTGATTTGAAGTTGTACTCCGTGTTGAAGGACAGAGAGAGGTTCGGGGGTTTAAAATGGTTTAGACCAAAATTGGACAAAGTGACCAAGTTACGACATTTGATTACTAATCTTTAGTGTTCCCTCGAAAGAGAGAGAAAAAAAAAAAAAGTGATTACTTACTCACTTTTACATAAGTTTACTCATTCATCATCTATTTAAATTCTGTTCATTTATCGAACAAAAAAACCTTACATGACGAATGAAAATTGTACAGCGTAATTATAGGTGTTAAAATTTGAAAGTTGATTAAATGAATAATTACTAATCTTTACCTTCGGCTACTAATTGCTCACTCATATTCAAACAATATTACACATCCACCTCAAAATTTATTTTTATACCATTCAATTTGTTATATTATTTTCATGATCTTTAGATTGATTTTTGCAACTTACGTTGTTAACTCTATTTTCCTCATTTTTACTCCTACAAAATTTATTTTCAAATTTATTGTCTGACGTGTTTATATTATTTATGTGATTTTGGAGATTATTATGACACGGGATCATAGATGACCACCTACACAACCTTAAGTTTGAGATAACTTTGAATCTACTCTCTAATTCTCCATCTCATGAAGCAGAAAATAAAAATTTATTTTATCATGAAAAATAGAAAAACAAATTCAAAAAAGCGTAGAAAAAAAATTTAAGAAGAACAAATTTATAAAAAGAAAATAAAACAAATTCCTATAAGAAATAATTAGCGAGAATGAATAATAAAAAACATATTTGAGAAAAATAAGTTATATTAAAATATGAGAAAAATAAAATCGTATAAAAAATGAAAATAATTTCAAAAATATAATTATTAGTTGATGGAATAAAAATCATATAAACAGACATACAATAAAAATCTAACATAAATTTTCTAGAAGAAAAAATGAGAAAAATAGGTTGAACAACATAAGTTTTAAAAATCATATAAACAAGTAGAATAACACTATTTGACATCTTTAAAATTTTAAAAACGTAATTTGGAATAGTATTTTTTTGGAGAATGTATGATTAAAAAATTAATTTTAATTTATGTGTAGGAATATATTATTATGTGAATGTATGACTGAAAATGAGTACGATAAATAAATTAAATTTAAAGTAAAAGATGTCAAGCAGAGACGAAACAAAATTGAGATAGATAATGGATGGGTAACATTTATAAATGTGAGCGAGCAACTAATAACATTTTATTTTTTTGTGAACAAGGAGTAACCAATATAGATGTTATTTAATTTTGAGTGGGCAAACAGTAATCATAGATAAATGTTAGTGACTAATAAATTTTCAAAATTTAACATCGTTATCTGTAATGTAGATTTTTCATTTGATACGTAAGAATTTTTTTTGCCTCGTGGACAAACAAAATCTAAATAGATGATGGATGAGTAACATTATGTAAAAGTGAGTGAGCGATAACCAATAACATTTTATTTTTGACCGAGCAAGTAATTTGAAGGTAAATGATGATGATTAATCATTTGATTAACTTCAAATAAACATATAATTGTGAGATCAATCATGCTACAAGTACAGATTGTTTTGACATATAATACTTGGCAATACAACATTGGAAGATGGAAAAACTTTTTTTTAAAAAGGCATTCAAATTTGACCACGTCAGTGTCGGTATCAACTTTGTTAAAATTTTCTTGTACTTTGAGCTTTAATGTTGCGAGATTATTTTCAAGGGGAAACATTGTAGTTTTGGTCCCTATTGTATGGGACTACTGTCTTCAATCATCCCTAACACATTAGTCTTTCTTGGATGTTTATGTACAAATTTAAGTAATAAATACCAAGTTCCTAAAATGGGTAACATGTGGAGGTCAACCCAAGTCTTATCTACATCTACAATATATTAAAAGTGGGGATTGATGAGAAACTCTTGAATATCTCATTTACCCTTACATATTTGACTATATACCTAATACACCCTTGTTTAATTTTAGTTTTGTCAATAATTAATTAGTAACATTAATTCATATTAGTTATATACCCAATATACCATTATTTAATTTTAGTTTTGTTAATAATTAATTAATAATATTAATTCAATTA